>RJWM01015343.1:0-48059 GCA_004363535.1 Dasyprocta punctata
ACCTCGCGCCTGCCAGGGCAGGCGCTTAAGGCACTGAGCCAAACTCCCAGCCCGGGTTTTTCGAGGCAGGGTCGCACTGTGTAGCTCAGGCCGGCCTTGCGCTCGCGTTGTAGCCCAAGCCGGCCTCGAACTCACAACGCTCCGCCTACCTCAGCCTCCCGAGTGCTGGGATTAAAGGCGTGCGCCACCACGCCCGGCTAACCTCAGCTCTTTTAAAGTAGGGATCCTGACGTGTGAGGAGGAGGGGTTGGAGGAAAGGGAGAGAGGAGAGCAAGGGGAGGGGGAGATTTCAACAGATGTTAGGCCTGAGACCTCTGAGGACATTGTCATGGACTTAGAGAGTGTATGGCTTTAAAGAGAGGAGCGGTTGGTAACCACGGGGACCTGAATGCCTGAATGGAAGCCTGGCTAAGTGAGTCGCCCCAGGCTGCCCTGAATCTGAGCCTTCCTGCCTCTCAGCACTCTGCCTGGGGTTCCAGCACCCAGCGGGGCGGAGGGGGACCAGAAGTGGGGGGACAGGGGAGAGGCACTCCTACCTGGCCAGCTCCCGGGAGGAGGTAGAGGAGAGGACTGGCCCTGGGTCTCTTGTGCGGGTGGGTGGTGCCCGTCCTGCATGACTTCCTGGAGGGTGTTGTGTAGATCCCACAAGGGTGTTCTGAGCCGGAAATGCTGGCTGGGCTCTGGACCATTCCCTCACAGGGGTGGCAGAGGTGGGCGAACCCACAGCTAATCGCCTTATATGAGCCGGCCCTCAGGGCTTCCCAGGGTCCCCTAAGCTGGCAGTCCCCGACCATTTTGGCCATTTTGGCACCAGGAAACTCCCACAGATGTGGTTGTACAAGTGGTGGGGAATAATTCAGCGGAGCCCGCAGTCTAGCAATTCGAGGGCTGGGGCATGGCTGTAAACGCAGATCAATTTGTACGTGCCGCTGCCTTCCGTCGTGTGGCCTGGTTCCTACTGCGGCCTGGAGCTTGGGACTCTGCTTTAAGCCTGGACCTGAGCCCCCCTTCTGGCCTCATTGCTGCTCTTCTTCATGCTTCCTGGGCCGTGAGCTCTCAGAATGTGCAGCGTTCCTGCCTCCTTACCTTTGTCCACACCTTTGCCTGTTCCCTTTGCCTGTTCTCTTGTACCTTTGACTCTCTTGAAACCCGGCCCAGGTCTCTTCTCTGATCTCTGAAGTGAATGAGCTCATAGTGCTTGTACTTTGCCCTGTGTTAAGTTCTTATTCTTGCTTGAAGTGTATGCTCTGAAGGTCGAGGACAAGAGCTTGTCATTTCACGCTTGCACACGTGGGGAGTTAAATGAAGAAAGGGAAAGCATGAGTGACAACTGGAAGGGGCTTCATCCTTTACATTCAGGTGGGACAGTCACATGGGCCTCACGGGGGCAGGGCAGCTCCTGGTGAGTCCTCCACTAAGGATCAGCTCATCGCCTGTTCCCCATCGGGGACCTGGCTCAGTCTGCTGTCCTCGCTTGGCCCCCTTAGCTTCTCATCCTTTGCCCCAGCAAACCTTTGCCCCCTGCAGAGAGTCTTTTCCTGGCCTTGCTTCTCCTTCAGCCACTGCGCCATCCCTGCCTCCTGGGGGCCAATCTTCTGACCCACCTCCCCTTCCTCCGCAGATGGCCTTGACTTTGCCTGGGCATCAGCTCCCAACTTTGGGGACCCGTCATAAATGGTTCTCCACTGGGACACTTCCCAGCTGCACTTCCCCTGCCCTACCAGCCTGATAAAGCTGGTCCAGCAGCTTGCCCATGCAGGCCACACCCCATGGTAGATGATTCTAGTTCTTATCCACAGCTGCTCTTTTCTCTGTTCTGAAAACACAGAATTATCCTTCCCAACTCCAAGGCATTTAGACGGGGCCATGTGACTCCTTCTTGCTGATGGTCTGGAAGCAGAGTGCAGCAGTCTCCTCGTGGGCCAACGCATGCACTTAGAGGGTGAAATCTTCCTGGACTTCCACCTGCTGTCTCATCAGTCATGGTGACCTGCTGGGAGGAAGGCAACTTGGGATCCAGGCAGATGGTGTGAGGGGCCACCCTGGTGAGCCGTACCAGGAGTCACCCAGACCTGCCGTGGACTTTGTGAGACTGAAAGGTACACTCGTAGTGGGGGTGTAGCTCCGTGGGAAGCATTTGCCGAGTGTGTGCCAAGTCCCTGGGTTTCATCTGAAGGGAGAGGAGAGGAAAGGAGGGGAGAGGAGAGAGAGAGGGAGAGATTGAGTCACATGACTGAGATTGGTGAGGCTTGTTATGGAAGCACAGCCCAACCTATCCTGATGATTTACTGATCAAAGCTGTTTTTTAAATGAATCGGGAGGCTAGTAAACTGTACAGACTTGTGTACATTTATTGTTGTTGTCTTCAAGATGGAGCAGGTGCCTAGGGAGGCAGGGACTCCAAGAAGGTGGGGAATCCTCTGTCCTGTGGCCATGAGACGGGACTGGGGCTGGGGGTGGAAAGGGGCTGAGCGGTCAGGGCGCGCCATGGGAGGAAGGCTTGCTCTCATTCACGATTTGCCAAGGGCTTGCCCGGGACCTGTTTACACACTTAATCTCTGATGAAAGGATGTAATGAATGTAGCACTCTTGGCAGTAGATGGACATTTCTCCTAAGTATTTAATTCCTGTGCTTGAGAACAGCAACATTTTCCTCCCAAATTTTCAGTGTCTCTGTCTCTGTCCCCACTCACTCACTCAAAGTCAATGTCAATCTCTCTGGGAATCTGTCATCTAATATTTTACTTATTTATTTATTTATTTATTTGTGGTACTGGGGATTGAACTCACAACTTTGCACCTGCCAGACAGGCGCTTAAGCCATTGAGCCAAACTCCCAGCCCTCATCTCATATTTTAATATCACTTTTATACTAACTGAATTCAGGTCCCATTTTAACTGTATCATTTCATCCTTGAAAACAGTTGAAGAAAATCATAATATGGCTTTGTTTCTTAAGCAAGAATCTGCTAACCAGTCACCAGATGGGGGTGTTACCTCATAGGTCTGTCTGTGTGTAGAGTTCTTAGGGCCTTTTCTTCTCAAAACCCTTTGCTTTTTGCTCATTTTCTCCATGACTCTCTTTTAACTCATGGTGCTATACAGCTAAATGGGCCTATAATGAATAGTTGTGTTGCTCTATGTTGTTGGAACAGAAGGTGGGTAACTGCAGTATTACCTGGTTTTCCCCATCTCTATTCCCCATCCTACACTGCCCCAAAGAGATTCTGCAGCTCCCTCCTACGGGCTGGTGAACTTCAGTGAGACAAGAGGAGGACCCCACTACGTAAGTACCCCCAGTAACTTCAGAACGACTCGGTAGGGAATATGGCGTTGAATCAGGCAGAGGGTGCTGGGCAGCCTGTTCTGAGTGCAGGCCTGGCAAGTTATTATTTGTGTGAAGTTGACCACAATAATTGCTTTTCCGATTTTAGATTCCTCATTTTCCTTGAGATTTAAGACTAGTTTGGTCACCATCATGGGTTTGTAGTGAGAATCTTTCTAAAGGGCTTTGGGCTGAAGGATAATTGATAGCAATATGTTTGGTTCTCACTGTATTTTACCTCTCTTATTCCAAGAAAAGTCAAGAAGGGCAGAGGAGAAGAATTCCTGCAGACCCTTCCTCTCCTGGCCCTTTTGTTCATCTCTTGTGGGGCTGGATTGTGTAGGGAGATGGAGTGGTGCAGGGCGGTGGGCTTCCCAGGACTGCATGGGGTCATCCAGTGGGAAGAGGGTAGAGTTGTGGGTGTGCCTGGGGAGATGCATTTAACCTCCAGGCTCGGTGGAGAAGCAGGGCCACTAGGGGGCCTCAGACTGGGACAAGATCACAGACTCTCTTTAAAGCATAGGCATCCAAGGACCTTGGGGTAGCTTTGGGAACCAGTCCTAAATACAGATGATGTTGAATTTCCAGCTGCTCAGCAGGATGGGGACTTGGTACCAGCTTCATCTTATGGGGAGAGACAACTGTGACATTTCTTGCACATCCAAGCTTGTGGGATGAGCAGCCCTCTCTCAGTGCTGATAAGAACCTATTGGGACTGTGAAGTCTTGGTTTGTTTTTCTTGCCTTCACACTCCTGGCTGCAGCCACCTGGGCAATCATACTCTCAGCCAGGCATCCCTTTACCCTGCCATCCTTCACTCACAGCTGAATTTACCAAAGGGCTGCCAGTTGATGCATTTTTTCCTCAGTAGCCTGAACCAAGGTGGGCTTGCCCAAACCTCTACTGCACTGTTGACTCATCACGTGGGGTTTGAGGAACACCCGAAGCTTTGTGTGAGGGCCAGTAAAAAGCACCATTTCTGGGTCCCCTTCCCAGTGACAGAAATAGACTCTTGCCCTTAATGTACACAATTCACATTGTAACAGCATCCTCTGTGAGTGTCTTAGACTCAAAGAAGTTCTTTTTTCTAGAAGAGAAATGAGAGTGACACCATTATATATTCCCTGCTGCTATTAGAGAAAAGATTTTTTGGGGGGTAGTTAAGATGTCATTTGTGATTATGATACAAATTCAGCTTTGTGTCATGGACACAGTTCATGTCCAACTCTACTTTCGGATGCAACTCGGGGCAGTGCTGATGCCTCCTGAGAGCCCAGCACCGTTAGTCTTTGACAGTTACCTGAAGAATTTTACTAAAAGAACAAGTTCCTGGTGCCTGCTTAGTACCAGGTGGACAAGCTGAGAGTCACATACCTTAATCCCTTTGTGGTGATTTAAGGCCTCTGAGCCCATGGCATGGGTACTTTCTCTGTCTAGAAGGTTCTATCTATTCTTTGGTAGATATACGTGATAGCACAAATTCATGACCAAGTTATATCAGTAGCAAAATTATAATATATTAATAGCAATATAATAGAATAAAGTTTTAAGAGGGCAATCAAGCTTCCAGAACCTGAAGGTTGGCATTCATTGTTCATGAGCTCAGTGGAATCCAGTGCCTTCAGGATTTGGTTAAACTGCAGTAAGAAAGACCAGGGTTAGTTTCAGGGAATTGTTTTCCATAAGGGTCCATTGCAAATGCTGAGAATGGCCCCCAAGATTCCATGGAGCCCTTTCCCAGCTGGGCTGTGTGGAAACTGGCCGGAGGCTTGGAGAGGAAGACTGTCTGGAGGGTGGCTTCCGCAGACTGAGAGTCACATAGCAGTTTGGCCACAGACATAACTTTTGGGTTTGTTACCTCATGAGGTGGTTTCCGCTGTTTTTGGGGAGGGGGATCTTTCAAGAGGAGTGGCACTTGAAGATCACACCGTGCAGTGACCAAGCCCAGATGCCCCAGTGGACACAAGGAGCCAGGTTTCTGTTTCATAAAGGAGTCAGTCTGGTGGGGCCACACATGGTCAGGTCAGGATCCTTTTTGCCAGACTTTGGATGCCTATACTTGAAAAGCATGTGTTGTCCCCCACCCCTCACTGTCCATACTGCCCACCAAGCACAGTCTGGGAGGCCCTCATGTCAGTGGAGAGAGGTGAGGTAAGATATGAGGGTAGCTGTCTGGAGAACCACATACTGGCATGGCTGAGCTCCAAGGTGGTCTCCAATAAGCAGAATAATTGCTGATGAAAGGTGTCTTTTGTTGGGTTCTATCTCTGAATCTTTGTCACACAGCAGCAGTGTCTTCTAGCGCTGGCTCACCGAGGGTGTCCACCTCTCTGGAGGCAGTGAGAAGAGGCCGAGAAACTGTTGATGAACATGGTGTGTCTGAAACTGCGAAAGCCAGCCTTGTTGGTCTCCGCCTAGTGGGCTGCAGCTTGCCATCCAGGTGGTCGTAGCTGACATCTCTCTGCTTCATTGTGTGTTTTGCTGGCATCTCAGACTACCTCTCTTCAGTCCTCTGTTTAAAGGCTGGGGCATACAGGGAAGTCCATGTGAAGCCACCTCCTCCGGTCATAGGGCAATGTAGGGAGGGGTTTCCCATGGCTCTGAGATGAAGGAGATCTCAACCCCACTGTGAAGGTGAGAGATAGGGCTCCAGGGCATTTCACAGGTCCTCCTGGGCCTTCACTATATGTGGCCTTCTCAGCGTGACGTGTAGCCCCAGGAAGAGGAAGGTAAACACATGGAGGTCTAAGGACAGAAAAATGTTGGGTTCACAGGGTTAGCATTTGGATGGCCCACCTCAGGGTTTTTCAGTTCTTGCTGTGGTGCCAAAATCTGGGTAACAGAAAGGAAGCTATACTTCTGACCCTGAAGCTTCTGAGTGGCTTCTGGGGGGCAGGAAAGGAGGATCTGAGGGCAAAGGGAGCCTGCCCCTCCTGAATTCCATGCTGTGTGAACCCAGATGCAGCAAGGGCTACGACTGGCTTCCTCCTCCCGGAGTCCAGCTCTAGCTATTAATGACTCAGCCATTGTCTTCCTCCTCTTACTCTGTTCTCTGCAGGGTGTGGGCAGGTAGGAGAGCCTGCAAGAACTGTGCGTCCATTTTGCCCTACTCCATTTAGCACCCAATCCCAGGGCTGGTCAGCATCAGGGGCTGCCTCCATGGGCATCCTGGTCTGGAGCCCCAGTAGAAAGGAGAGCTTGGGTATACAGAACCCCTTCCAAGGAGCCAAGGAAGACCAGTCCTTCCACCTGTGAGCCCACTCAGCTCAGGTAGGCGTCCACCCTCAGGAGCCATGGGGAGACTTTGGGACAAGGAGGCAGGAAAGGCAAATGGTGACTTGGGTTTTCTTTCTTCTTTAAAAAATAAAAGGAAAAGAAACGTGTTAACATTAGTGGATACAGGCAGGTGTGGAGGAGGCAGAGTTCACTGGGAGCCAGGCGATGGCTAGGAGAGGGTCAGAGGAGGTCTATAGCCTTCTCCTGCACATTGTACTCTCTGTTCTTCTTCACTTTCCAGCTGATAAAGAAAAGCAGCAGTATGCCCAGTGCCTTGTAGCACATCTGCAGGCCCAGGTACCTGTGGGGTAGATGAGACAGGAGTGCTGAGGTCAGGGTCTCTGCAGCCTACTTCCCAGGATCAAGCCACCAGCACGAGGACCATCATCCTCACAGTGGCTGGGGAATGTGTCTGTCATCACTGAAGTAAGAATCTATCACTCCCCAGGCACAGACTGCTTTCCTTGCTCTTCTGATCCGGAAGAATACACACCTCCCATATAGCAAGCCAGGAGCAAACATGGGACTCCAGTGCTCCTCAGCCCTCCACTGACACAGACAAAGTATCAGAGGTGACACAGCTGCCCAGCCAGCCCTGGAGGCGTCTATCCCCCCAGCAGAGGGAGGAGGAAGGAGCATCTTTTTGTCACCCTATTCCTTGGTCTGGCTCCTGGCCTGCTCCACCAGTCCCAGTGTTTCCACCCCCACCAGCCCTCTCAAACCCAGCTTCCCTGCAGTTTCTGGTTTGTGTGATGATGGCAGCAGGTAAGGTGGCAGGGGTGTGTCTGTGGTGGGGGAGGCAGAACTCAGCAGGCTGTGGCTGGCCCTGGCTCGCTGGCCACCGCTCACCCCTACAGGAGCCATGGCCGGGCCCCTCTGTCTGAATAATAGGAGGCTGGCCGGGTGTCCCTCCGTATGCACAGCCTGTGCCCCTCAGACTGCAGCAGCCACTCCTTTCCCTTACCCTGCCCCTTTCTGCTGCTGCCCCTGTCCAGTGTCTGTGGGGCCAGGATATGAAGAACCATCTCAGCACCTGGGTGATTCCCTGTGGGCCCTGAGATGCCTGTCACGGTGGCGCCTGTTTCTTCCATGGCGCGCCCTATAGAGATGTCCCTCGGGTCCTCTCCTGTCAGCAACCCCCACGGGCGTATGACCATTATCTGCTTGGGCTCCGGGGCTGGGGCCCTTACCTGTCCCGGAGAGCGTCGTTATCATAATAGACACAGGCCCCTCGCCTCCCTGAGCACTTCGAGCTCCACCAGATGCAGGAGTAGTCGATAGCAAGGCCGTAGAGGGCTGGAGATGGCAGCCAGGCTGGTGGTAGCAGGGAAGAGAGTTCTGAGAGCCTAGGTCACAGAGAACAGCAGCCGGGGGCCCCCCACAGCTCTGTTCCCACACAGGAGGACGGCTCTGCCCTGCCCTCAGAATCACGCTGGCTTGAGGAAGCAGAATAGCTGCCAGCAAAGCCTAAATTTCTCTTTTACCAGAAGGCTTAGGAGATAAAAGGGACCTGGGCCATCTTTTCAGGGAAGGATGAATCACGGGGTCACCTTGATGCCAGCTCAGACACACAGCGGTTCTCACACTGAGGCCGGCTCTGGCAGAGGCATCGCTGCCTGTCCTTACAGGGCCTTGAGGTGTAGGTTTTTCACCGCAACCAGGAGAAGCTGAACTTGGCCACCAGGTTCAAGGCTGCACGCTGAGCCCTGGCTTCTGGACTCTCAAACCATTTGTTCATTCACCTGCTCACCCTGACCTGCTGGGACACCTCACACCCTGCCTATCAGAGCCCCTGCCTTAGGCCCCCTGAATGTCCCAGCCGCTGAATGGTCTGACCTGGTCCAGCAGGTTCTGTGCCTTACTGGGTGTGACATTCTGGGAGCCTCTACTCTGTGTCACTAGCAGTCACTAGTGTGTCCTAGACAGTCATTGGGCCGAGTTGGGGCTGGTCCAGGAGTCACACTGAACATGGGCCTTCCCATTCTGAAGCCACAGTTCTGAGAGCAGCTTCCCAGACTGTTTAGGGCCCTGCGAGTTGCTGCTTCTGGAGGAAAGAAAGATGTAATCCATTGTACCCCTGGGCTGGCAGCTTCCAGAAGTGGCCTCTCTACTTATTTCCATCTCCAGGTGAATAAGGAATAGGAGCTGACCAAAAGGACAGACCTCCAACTGTAAGTAAAAATAAAATCCAGGCAAAAATTCAGCCAGATCCCAGTAGTAATTGTAAATGTGCTGGAGTTTATAAAGAGGAAGCCCTCTCATCGACCTCTAGTTCTTCAGTGATGAATGGACTCTCTCTGAAGCCTGCATTTCCTAACTGTGATCCCACACTGAGCTATCTGGGCTCAATGAGAAAACAAAAGTATCTGGAGCTTTGAGCAGTGGGAGACAGTGGTCACTTTCAGGGTCACTGAAAGAAGCAGGGTGTTTTGCAGCTGGTGGCTGGACTGGGAGAAATGCTAGGTCTTCTTCCCAGCGGAGGCTTGAGGGCAGATTATAAGTGAGTGATAGGTGATGTTGTAAATGAAAACACCAGCAGAGCTGTTAATGACACCAGAGCCTCTGGCAGGAGGATGGGGCAGAAATTTTTGCTTTCATCCTCTGTGTTTATAACACAGGCCAGAGGGCAGGGTCTGAAGTGGCTCAAAGGGAGTCAACAGGAGGAGAGGAGAAAATGACCTGAAGCCAAGGAATCCCACTGAAAAAGTTCATTTCTCATCAGTCTGTGGGGTCAGACTGGGACCTGCAGAGACTGTTACTCAGCTAACCCCAGATGGGGCATGGCCACCTCGCTCTGGAAGGATGGAAGCCACTTCAGGGTGAGCTGTGGTCTGGCCTGCTGGGTAACAGTGCGGAGAGATTTCACTTTGGAAATGTGTGTTGCTAGCCACCCAAGTTCCTACTGTTGGAATCTCCATATTCCCCACTGCAGTTCACACTCATTAAGTCCTTAATAAAGACACCCTCTGCTGGGTTCAGTCCCTTTACTTCTGTCATTGCAAGGGTCTCCCTATTGGAGCCTTGTGTCAAATTTAGAGCATAGATGTGTCAGTAAGGGACAGCTCTGTGTAAGTAGTTGGGAAGAGGGCCTGCAGTTTGTTCCCCACTCCTAGCCCACGTTCCCTTGGGCAGTTCTCCCTTCTAGGGGCCACTTCTGGTCACATGTACACAGCTTGATTCCACCAGTGGGCTCTGGACTGTTTGAGGACAGACATGGTTTGCAGACAGAGGACACCATACAGAAGAAATGTTTGCTGAACAGCAGTTGGAGGAGTGAATTTCGTAAAATGGGAAGGAGGCCAGGATTGGGCTCAGCTGCTGTTCTATCTGGGGCAGGAATGCAAGGTTTGTTCTTACCGTGAATTCTTAAGAAAGATTTAAGAATACCTGCTTTAAAACTCTGTCTTAGGTATTCTCGGCTGCGTCTACTTTCCATTTTTATTACATAATTTAGTTTGGAATTGATGCCATAGATGGAATCTTTCCTAACCTCAAGCAATCAGGGAAACGGTCCATCTAGGGTTTGGCATCTGCTATTGATTATGCATAGTAGAGATGAGATGGGGCTTCCCCCAGCTCTCCCCTGCTCCCCACATGCCTACAGCCTGGGCCACTCCTGGGGAGAGGGGCTCTGGGACACTTACCCAGCAAGCGCATGAGCAAGAACTGGACTCCGATGGCAAATGACTTTTCCTCCTGGTTGACCACACTGAAGAGGAAAACAGGAAATCAGCAGGTGAAGGGGGCAGCCAGCCTCAGAGCAGGTCAGAGCCTGCCCTCACGTGGTGTGGCGAGCCACTTGACTGACTAGATTCCCCTGGCCCGAACGCTTCTGTTATGTTAGTGGTTTCCAAAGTATGATTTGTGGATCAGCAGCATTGCCTAGGCTCCTGCTAGGAATGCAGATTCTCAGGCCCTGTGTCTATTACATGGATGTATCAAGAAGCACAAGCTCTGGGGGTGAGGCTGAGCAATCCCAAGCCCTTCAGAAGATTCTGTTGCAAGGTCAGGTTTGAGGATCGCTGGCCTATGTGATTTTCAGGGCTGCCCAGGGTCCCCTTGATAAGAAATGACAGGAGAGGCAGAGAGCAGCGAGAAGGATGAGAGTGGAGTGCTTCCAGCAGCAGGTCTGAACAACTCCTTTAGCGCACCTTGTACCAGGAAAAGACAGTCCTGGTGTAATCAGGGCCCTGGGCTTTCAGCTTCTGTGCACGACTGCAAAAATTCTTTGCCCTGGACCAGCTCTGTGGGTGCATAGCCTGCAGCTGCACGGGACTCCACTCGCAGACGGGCACATTATCAATGCTCTACTCTAGCTGTCTTGGAATTCTTAATCATTTTTGAGCCAAGGACTTTGCATTTTTTATTTGTACAAGGTCCTGTAAATTAGGTAGCTGTTGCTGCTCCAACCTTCTTCTTTCTACAGGGAGAAGTATGTTTGGCTAAGGAAGGAGGATCGGAGAGAGGGCAGATGGCCCTGCCGTCTCAGCTGGCGAGTGGAACAGAGGACAACCCCTCGCATGAAGTAAAGAGCCCTGAACTGGCCAACAGAAGCACCTACTCACTGAGTGGCTTGGCTCTGGACTTTGCTCTGAGCACATACACCTATGGGTCGGTGCTTGTTGGGAAAAAGCATTTGGGGCTGAGGGGACAGTGAGGAAGGTAGCTTCCTTAGAGCTCTGCACACGGTTTGTTCTGCCCTCGCTACCAAAGTTCTGCAAGCCCATTAGAAAGGGGATTTCTTCCAGATCCCCTGAGGGATGGCCCAACAAAGGGATAATCACTGGAGTGTAGGCAGGGGAGGGAAGGAGACCCCAGCTGGGACCCCTATGGAAAGAGCCCGACACAATTTACACTCTCTTTTTGCTTGTGAGTCCCCCCACCACCATGGCCCAGGCCATAATAGGTGCCCCCCTTGTCTTGGTCTTTAACCTGAGCAAACTCACTTAGATTCTCAGTGAGTGAAACTCAGGTACCCTAGTCTGGCTTTTGGTGGAGGTCTGGGGCCCCTTCTGGTGTCTGCTCCATTTGACCCTGACTCACTCTCCGGTTTCCAACCATTCTGTCTCTTTCCACATCTTCAGCTTTGCTGCCAGCAAAGAAGTAATACTTGAGACAAAGTCATCTTCAAGCCTCATCTTCACAGTAAATAGCACTCATTCTGTCATCTTTTCCAGTATGATTTATCTGTAAGCCTTTTTGAAGTCCTGGAGGCTCCTCTCCAGTTTTACCTCAGCCCCTGAACGGACTTAGAAAGGAGAAATTTTCTAGGAAAGCGCATCCCATGGTTGAAAGGATGCCCTGTTCTCCATGACTTTCCCTCCTAACATTCGATAGGGATTGTCTTTCCCCCTACCCGCCGCTGCCTAGCAACTTCCCTGTGAGATTTCCTTACCCTGTCTCCTCTCCTTTATGGCCTCACGCAGACTGTCTCAGGGTCAGAGGATCTGCTGTGGTCCATCTGACCCTGGGGTGCAAGAAGGGAGCCTCACCAAAGTGCCTTGGGTGAAAGTGTCAGTACATGCAGTGCCCAGTAAGAAGCGGGGGACAGTGTAAGTAGTGGCCCTCCTGAGCTCAGGGTCCTCAGCTGGGATGCATACGGAGCACACACATGGGACTCTCCACCTCAGCCCTGCAGGCTTTGGGGGGCATAGATATAACGTGAAGGGTGCTGCTGCTTCTGTGTGGTCAAGTCCTTCGTCTTCACTATGGAGTTTCCTGCTTTCTCCAGCTGTCTCAAAACAGCAATAGGAAGAAGAGCTTGGCAGCTTTCAGATGAGCTTGGCAGCTGACTTTTTAATAGAAGAAAAGTGGAGATCTTGACACGTGGCTGCTGCTGCTTCTCCCTTGTCTCCCTGCCTTCTGGAGAAAACAGGTCCTGGGCACCTAGCTAGCTGTTAACTATTATGATGATTTGCTTCATAGCGGTCATTAACCACTATGTAGCACAGCAATTTATAAAGCAATCAATCACATAATCCTGACACTAATACTTTGAGGTCAATATCATCTGCATTTCCTAAGTGAGGATCCTGAGGCTCGGTGAGGTTAGGCAACACCCAAGGACACTCTGCCAGTATGTGGTGGAGCAGGGACTTTGCCCCTGGCATCAGGGTTCTGAGGCCCATGTTTGTGCCTGCTCTTGAAGTGAGCAAGGATAAGAGGGAGTGTAGTGAAGGAGCAGGAGGACAACGCAGGTGAACCCCGGGAAGGTGGGGGGAGACACTGTTTCCTCCTTTGCAGAGGGAAGTGGAGGGAGGGACATTCCTTGTAAAAGCCTCAGAAGCACCCGCTGTGCTGGGACACCTTGCGCCTTCCCCTCCCACCCTGGCCAGCCTGTCCCTTCTGACCTGAGGACTTGGTGTGGCTCCTCGCTTACTGGGACTGTCTGTTTGGGGGCCTTTCCTCTAGCTCTCACGCTGTCTCTGGAACTTGCCTTATTTTCCTGCCTTGACTTTGTGAATCCAACTGAATTGTCTTCCTTCCTTTCGGTTCTTTCCAGATTTAAAAATAAATGAATTTGCTAGCATTTCCACAGTGGGGAGCCAGGCAGCCTGGCCTTCATATGTGGCTCAGTCAGGCACCAGCTCTATCTTCCTGGGCTAATGCAGAAGAGAGGTGGTAACAGGCCTGTGTCACACTGGTGCTGTGGGACTTAACGGGGACACAGCATGAAGCTCAGTGCAGAGCCTGGCCTGACTGCCGTTAGTATTTGCCCATGTTACCAAAAGAGCCTCACATGGTGTCGTTCATAGGACTCTGAGGGCCAGGGAAGGGAGACGAGAAGAGATGTGAGTCGCAGGGTCTAAGGACAAAGGCAGACGTGGGGAAATGCGAGCCCAGGCCGGGGCCCAGGAGCACCACTCACCGCAGAACCATCATGTAGAGGGGGTTGTGGGAGATGCAGGCTATCAGGGCTGCGAAGGAGATGAGAAAGATGGTTGGGAGCAGGAAGTTGGCGCAGGGGATGGGGCACGATCCCGTCCTCGCTGAAGCGGATCTCCCGGACACACAGCTGCAGTTCAAATACATCTTGAAGAGGAAAGGGAGGGAAAAGTGTGAAAATTTGTCTTGAATCACCTCCAGACACTTCCAATGTCTATATTGCCTGTTGCCTGAGTCGCTCTGGGTTAAACCCTCTGCTCTGCAGGTCCCCAGGGTCCCCAGAGGGTGAGGCTGGATTTGGAAGTAGAAAGAGAAAGTGAGCATTTGAAGGTGCCTCAGGGTCCCACCTTTCTGGCAGCAGAAATTGTCTTCACCAGAACTAGCATCCAGCACGGTCTGAGCTCCAGCAGCATGGGTTGGGCTCCTAGCTTTACACCCACATCTGATGCCAAGATTCTACCACCAGGCAGGACCCACTCAGCTTGCCACCAGAGGCTGGGAGGGAGCTGTGGGCTGGGCCATACCTGTGCCCAGCTCTGATGGCGGTGAGCAGGATTGTTTGTGCCGCCTGTGCAGTGGTAGTAGGGGAAAGTGTAAATAGGGCACTGATAGAATCACCAGAGCCCTGGGTCTTTTACACCTTTGAAGGAGCTTCATATTTGGAAGGAATTCCTGTCTAGAAAGGGCCTCCAGGAGGCCCTTGTCTCAAGTGTGCCAGTTTAGAAAGCTCTGTAGTGTTATACATCTCACTTTGGTGGTCACTGGTTGGCTAGTGGCCTTCCATTCCTTCCTATGGTATCTGATGGCCCAGCCTGTGACCAGGTAAGTACCATAGCAGTTCAGGCCAATATTGGAACTAAGGAGCTGTGGCCCTCCCTTCTGCCAGTCAGTAGGAACTCTGCGCCCTCTTTGCCTTGGCCCGTAGGAAGCACAGAAGTATGGTATGTACCATATTGCTGTTATCTTCCTCAGTCTGGATTTTTAATGTATAGATTTTCCTCCCCTTATATTATGCTAATGGATTTTTAATCTTGATATACTTGTGTTGTTATTGGAAACTTGTCAAGATTCTTTTTGGGAGAGGATGAGTCAGAGGTGAGTAAATAAAGATAAGAAAACCACAGAAGCCACCACAGACTCCTCCAACTTTAAGGCCACAAAAGGAGCATATTGTCCAAGCTCCTCATCCTCTCTCCGCCTGACAGCGCCACACTCTTCTGCACACAGAGGTCTTGCTCTGCCCCTCACAGCAGGGTGGTAGATAAGTGGAGGTTGGTCAGGCTGTGCCCTCTGTAGGGCCGCAGGGAACAGGTGCGTTCCTGTCCTTAGGGGAACCTTTGGGAGCTTGTGCACTCCCTCTGCTCTTAGGAGAAAGGACACCTAATTCCTAAGCCTGACCCCAGTCTGCTCCTGGTCCCGCAGGGCTCCCCTGCCTTGTGTCTCTCTCCCTACAGCTCGCCCAGCACAGCCAAGCCCTGGTCCTTGCTCACGCTGCTCCCAATGTCTGCAATGCTTTTCTCTCAGATCTTCCTACGTTTGCTTCTGCTGCTTGTCAGTTCTAATGTCACCCCCTCAGGAAGACTCCCTGGCATGGGTTACTCTCTAACACTATCGTGTGCCTTTCTTGGCAAACTCTGTGAAAGCAGGGACCCTGTCTGAAAGATCCATCACCACATGCTCAATGCCTACGGCTGTACCCAGTGTTCATTATTCATTGGATAACTAAACAAATGACAAATTGGTTTGCTGCTGACTGATCCTAGGAGACCTGGAGTCACAATGCTCAGAGAGAAGGAGCGACAGGACCTCCCCAGGTGAGCACATGAATGTGGCTGCCCAGGTGGAAGGCTGGCAGTCAGGCAATACATGCCCTTGAGCCCAGGTACCCACATAAGGCTGACCTCTGGCTTCTAGTTGTACAGCTGCATGACGTTAGGCCAGCTATGAGGCACACCTGGGAATGGAGGGTTGAAGCAAATGACCTTCCGATCCATGTCACAGAGGCCTTCTGCTCTCAGTTTACCTAGGTGAATCAGTGAGGTTTTGCAGCAGGGCAAGAATGTGGGATAGAGCAGCACCCCCGTCAGGACCCTTCAAAATGGGGCTCGAAGGCCTGTGGTGGAGGGCGAGTGCTTTGACTTGTTTCTGCTCTGAGCATTGTCAGGTCTGGAGTACAAGCTTGTTGGACGTGGGCCAATCTTTCACTGACTTTGGGCTGGAGGCATCCGGACTTAACCCTAAGGCAGGGGAGGTGCAGCAAGGGCGGATGGGGCCCAGAGGAGACCAGGCTGCTGATAATAAGTCTCGGGGCCAGGGAGCAGTCTGTGAGGACGCACAGTGAGCTCTAAGACCGCCAGGGGCTCCACCTGATGCCGGGACCCCGGCTGCCCTCACCGATTGCTTGGCGTCAGTAGAGCTTGTGTTGATGCCACTGCAGCCAGCGTGACAAGGAGAAAGGTACTCCACTCCATTGTCTCCGCAGACAGGGTGGAAGATGGAGTCCGGGCATGAGCAGTCCCTCCGGCAGGCAGGAGGCTGTGGATGTATAGAACTTGATGTGCTGCCAGCAAAACAGGAAATAAGGAATCAAACAAAGCAAGACCAAAGAAATAATTCTACACTCCAGCCCAGTGTGAGTTCCTGGCCTGGCTAATGGGCCTGTGTGTCTCTGTTTGTCTTGGGCCAGTGCCACCTTGGGATCAGAATTATGAGTGTAGGAGCCAACAATGACTCTGCCACTGTTTGGGGTTACGGCGCCTTTCCATTTCTTCTGACATTTGCAGTTTAAACCCACTAATTACTCAGTTGGAAAGACTCGGTCAGCAAACTCTGCCATAGTAGGAATCCAAGTAACCAAACAAGCAAGACTTTGATAAGCGAAACGACAACTGCGACAGGAGAGTCACAGGCAGTGTTTGCCTTCCTTCCTCTTCCAGCTGGGCTCAGGCTGCAGGTAGGAGCTGGGACCACTTGAGGCAGCTGGGGCTCTCATTGGTCACTTGTCCTCTGGGCCCGGAGGACATTGTCCAGATCAAGTTTCTTCTCATCTTTCTTCAGCAGCTCAATGAGATTCTGTAATTCTGCCTGACTCAGAGCTGATGCTACAGATAGCATATTTCCTGGTTTCTGGGGCTCAGGTTCACCCTGAAACCAAACTAATTAGATTTGGGCCTTTCTTAAAAAAACAAAACCCTAACTCTGATTGCTAGTGGCCTGCTAGGACCCTTCGATCATCTCATAATAGAGCGGATCATTTAATGTCTGATTTTCTAAGTTGCTGCATGAGGGAACAGATCAAAAATGAACAGGGGAGAGGAGAATGGAGGAGGTACAAAAGATGGCATACAGCAGCTAACCTAGGCTCTGCGGCAAAGGGTATCTCTGTCCTCCTTATTCTTGTTACCTGGGAGGGTAGACCTCGGCCACAGCAGGAGTGGAGCAACCCATGAAGAACAGAGGGACACAGAGGATCATAGAGATGGTGATGATGGTGGCAGCCACTCGGGGTATGGTTTGCAGAGGGAAAGCAAAACGCTTCATGAGAATTCCTCCGAACAGCATCCCTAATGCTGCAGCTGGGAGGTTCACAGCACCTATGGATGGAGAGAAGGAGCTGGTCTGAGTTCACAGCCTGGGAGCACTAAGTCGGACCACCAAGAAAGAAGCATGAAGGGATGCTAGAGATGTTAAATTGCAATTACTGGCTTCAACTGAGCATTTATTGTTTGCCAGGCACATCTAGAAAGTTATCCTCACTAGAGCATTTCCCTGCCTGTGCAAAGGCATAAAGAATCAGAGCCCTTGCCGCCCAAGAAATGTGGGTTGAGTGTGGATTTATTAGGCACTTTTACTATCGGGAGCTCATTATATCCTGACCGTGACCACATGGGCTTAGTAGGTCAAGGGACATGATTCAGTCAGAGACTGAAGGAAACCCAGGAGAAGTCGTAGCCAAGGACCGCAAAGGAAGTCAGGGGAACAGGAGAGTCATCCTCGAATCTCATGTCCTGACCACCTTGCCAATTCTACAGGGTCAAATTCACCCAGCAATGTGAGGGGGGCCCAGTAATTCACTTGGACACCTGGTGGGACCACATCCTCTACTGCAGAAAGTGCTGATGCTGGGCCCCACCCCCCTTCTGGTTCCACTGACCTAGGTGGGGCTGAGCATTTGAGCACCAGAGGAACCTAACGTCCATTTGGGTTGAGGACCGTTCTTACCAAAGCAAATGTGTTCAAGTTCCTGAAGGAGAAGGGAAGAAACCCAGGAAGCTTTCATTTTCTGCCCCCAATTCCATTCCCCTCTCTCCTCTCTTGACCCCAGTGATGTCAGCTGGGTCAGACGTGCAGTTCCTTGGCTGGGAGGAAGGCAGCCTCCAGCCTCCACCCACTCCTGAATGGAATAATAAGAGTCCCAGAAATCTGCCAAGAACATTCTAAATTGCCAACCAGGAAAAATGTCCTTAAAATTCTTTCTCCTGGGCAAGTCTTCTGTCTCCTGTCTGTGTCCTGTTCAGCCTTTGGGTGTCCCTGGGCAGACAGCGAAGTACCCAGGCCCTCCCTCAGGTGGCACCACCCAGCTTCCGCTGCACCCTCTGGACCTACCAATGAGAAAGTTGGCATAGGCTGCAGAGGCGCCATACTGCTTCTCTAGGAACTTGTTGAGGAATGTGGAGAGGCCGGCGATGACAGAGGAGAAGGTGCACTGGGCCAGGATCACCAGCATGAAGAGTGGGTTCATGAGCAGCCTCAGGAAGATGCGGGGGAACCCTACGAGCAGACCACCATCAGGGGCTAGACCAGGGCCATCCTGGCTACTTCTAGACTGGACACTACCTTGCCTCCTCCTTCTCTAGATGACTCTCTTCTCTTCCTTGGGGCAGAATTAGAGGCATAAAGATGTGCAGTGGCCAGTCCTGGAGCACACAGCCACCGGGACGCCCCTTCAGCATGCTCGTGGGCTATGACGAGGAGGTACCTAGGAGAAAGCTAGTGGCGGACAGATAGAAATAGGACTAACCCTATTTCCCCCAGGAGGACGGGAGGAAGTGGGGGCCAGACCATGGGGTGAGAGGAAAGACTGCCTGCTTGAATTTGGTTCCGCTGGTAGCTGTGAATATGTAACCAGCGGGGTTTCTGCAGAAGCCCTCCTGAGTGTAGGTAACCTTGGAAGTGTGCCTACAATTATGGACCACCTTCTGTGACTGCCCCTTGCCAGTCAGCCCCCCCCCCCACCAGGCTGCTGGGTCAGTCAATTACTTTTAATGAAATCCAATAGGGAACCTCTTGACCTGACCTCCTCCGTCTTTCTTGTTCCGTCCTCTGTGGCAGAACTCTGAAGGAAGAAGGAATGAGTGTTAACAGCCTTTCCCCGGACCCATGACTCTCTGGTCTCAGGGCTAAGGGCTGGCAGGTGTGTACAGGAGTACTACCAGAGAACACATTCTCTGAGCAAATACTGCCTGTATTTCCGTGAGCCTGGTGCCTTGGCTGCAGACCAGAATGCATGTGTGCCAATGCCTTCTGCAGTACCTAGAGGCATATTATTTTATATCTAACTTTCACATGATTGATGCCAAAGGTATCTTCCTGGATCTCACTCCTTGTCTGTATATCATGGCTACACTTCTCTCTGGTCCTCAGGTTCCAGAGACTTCTGGCTTGTGGGACACTGAGATTTAGAATACATGATTTTTAGCTCTGTCTTCTCTCTGGGGCCCCCAATTTCTTCTGGGCCCAGAGGTGAGTCCTGTTCAAGGCTCCATTCTAGTCACTCCCTGGCATCTTCTGGGCACATTTCCTCATGAACCTGCCTCCTGCTGAGAGCAACAGCCCCAACCCCAGCCCCAGCCCCAGCCCCCAGCTCTGGAGCACCACACAGATGCCAGGCCCTTGAGTTCTGCCCTGTTAGGATCTTCCAGGGAAAAATCACTAAGACCAGGAACAGGCACTCCAAGCACCAAGTTCTTACTCCATGCAGGGCAGTGGAAACACTCCACATGTGTAGTCTTGCATCCCACAGCGTTCTTCTAACATAGCTACTCTTAAGTGTTTCAAAGAAAAGGAAGCTCTGGAACAAAGCCCCTTGCCTAAGATCACTCAGCTAGTTTATAAGTAACACAGGTGCATTCAAACCCAGGTTATGTGATACCATCCAAACCACCAGGACTCTCTGCCAGTCTCTAAAATTCCTCCCTAACGCAAGCCAGGTTCTTTTACCCTACTCCTCCACCCACAGCTCGGCCTCATTTCATCCACCTCACTGCCAAACACCGAGCCCTATTTTGGACTCAAACCTGGGTACAGATATGCTCTCCTTCTCCAATCTGGTCCGCTGCTGGGTCCTTCACAGCGGCCCTCCAGAAACATCTGGTCTTGCCCTGGTCCCAGCTCTCTGACAGCCATGCCCTTGTCCTCAACTGTGTACTTCATCTCTCACCTGAACTTCTTCAGCTCTTCCTCACCCCCAACCTCAACCCAGCCTCCCTGTTGCTATCAGGTGGCCACCCGGTCACTACAGGACCTCATGGGACACTTCCTGTGTAGGGCACAGTCTGTAGACACTTCAGAGGGCCAACCAGTCTTCTCTTCCTTGTTTTCCACTGTCATCCTTCCCTGATTTCTTTCCCCAGATAGGACTAGAAGATGCTTGGATTGCCACCTTCCTCAAAATAGTCTCTGCCTTCCATCCATTCTCACACTGTCCGGTGCTCAGAGCCCCACTTCTTAGCTTTTATGGGCTCTTACCTCTTTAGCCCAATTCAGCTGAACTCAGTGTTTGCCAAACTATATTTCCTGAAAACCTCCAAGCCTCTTGAGGAGTCCTCTAGCATGACCCTAGTTTCAGCATCACCCAGAATTGCCTAATCTGTTGTAACTTTTCAGTTCTATTTATTTTCTACACCTGCCTGTCTTTCTCACACAGTCATGGGATCTCAGCAACTTACATCGATTCCTCTGGGCATCGTTTGAGGAAAGAAGAAAAAGGGGAAAGAAGTGAGAACCAAACAGGCTGAAGAAATGAGCAGGCCCAGCCACCAGGCTCCAATCCACCGAGGGTCACGTGGACTCAAGTTAACTTTAGCTGAAGAGAAACAAAAGAATACAAGTGTTCATTGAATGAATGCAAGTTCTCACATTACTGGAAAGAGAAGCTCCATTCAGGGAGTGTTCTACTGACTTCTCCCTGTAGTGAAGAAATGCAAACCATGAGCTAGAACCTTGGTCAGGACGGCATTCCCTCTCCAGGCATTCTGATTTCCACAGAGAACTGAGGCTACTGCACACAGAGTTGAGCATTAGCAAATCCCCAGACTTAGCAGCTTCCCATGGTCCAGATCCTACACACTTACATCTGTTATCTCATTGGGCTCACTAAGGAGGTCTTGAGATAGGAGCTACATCTCTTTATCTCTAGCCAATCAGGAAGTGAAGATCTGAGGGTTTAAGGCCCTGGACCAAGTTTAAGGCTAATAAGTGCCATTTCATTGGTCAATTTCAACCCTATGTCTTCTGGGTGCCCAAACCTATACTCTTAACCATTGAACTCTACTACATCTCAGCTTTATTGATCCTTCCTAAGAAAGGGGTCTAAGGAAGCAATCACCAACAGTGTGGGCTGCCTGACCGTCAATGGAGAGCCCTTCTCCGGGCCACTCTCCCCACACATCTGGAAGGCTTTTGTTGCATTTGTCTGTGCAGACAAATTGTGTGGAGGAGAAGATGGCAGAACAGTCCACAGTCACACTGTCATGGGCATCCCTGGGCACTGTCCCAGGCAGCCTGGGAGCTCAGTTACTGGTTTTTTGGGCAGCCAAGAATCAGGGACCAATTTAGGAAGTGCCAACCAAAAGCCAAAGATGGCTTCACCCTGAAGCATAAAACTTTCTCTGGCTTGCTACTTCCACTTGAAGCACAGACAATTGACACTGTGATGTGACAGCCCCTAGGGACAGGAGTCTAAACCTCGACAGCAGGTCAGGTTTGGTGTCTGCCTATATGCCAGGCACTGGTGGGGCTGCTCTTCCTGAGGGTCTGACTCTGTCCTGCCTCCCAGTGCATCCCCAGGAAAATGGCAACCTCAGCCAGCACCCACACTGCCCGTGCTTCCCACTTTCTTGGCTATGTTCAAGTGGCTTCCTCCCTCTCATTATTGCCCGTGGAGATCACACCCCTTCGTCATGGCTGCACACAGATATCGCAGTTCCAGGGAGTCCTCCCTGACTGCCTACTGCAGGACTGCTCTCTCCTGCCCTTAAACTTACAAAGTGGCCAGGCATGCGGCACATGCCTGTAATCCCAGCATCCTGGGAGGCTGAGGCAGAAACATAATAAGTTTGAGCCCAGTGTGGATAATTTAATGACTTAGAGAGACCCTGTCTAAAAAAAAAAAATGAAGGTCTGGTGATGTAGTTCAGCGCTAAGGTTCTAGGTTCAAGCCCCACCACAACAAACAAAATGAAAAAACAAACAAACAACATTCAACCCAACTAATCAACCACAGGAAAACTTCCAAGGCACTTTACTATTCTCTCTGCCACACTGTCAGCCTTCTTTTGTCTTGTGGGTGGCTGGGGAAATACAAGACATGCCCACAGAGGCAAGAAGCTTTTGCTGATCTGGGTGTAGTGGCATACAGCTATAAAATAAACTACATGGATGACTGAGGCAGGAGGATTGCAAGTTCAAAGCTGATGGAGACCACTTGGTGAAAACTTAGTGTCTCTTTCTGTTTTTTTCTTTTTTTGTCTTTTTGAGACAGGGTCTCACTATGCGGTTCAGGCTGGCCTTGGGCTTACTTTGTCACCCAGACTGGTCTTGAACTTGCAATGATCCTCCTGCCTCAGCCTCCCAAATGCTGGGATTACAGAAAACTTAGTGTCTTAAAAAAAAAAAAGAGCGAGAGGGCCTCGAAATGTAGCTTAGCATTTTGGTTCTCTAAAGGTTAATTCAGCACTTGTGCCTGGTTTGTGGACTACAAGTTTCTCATTCTAAGATTCTCAGTGATTTAGTTCATACTATTTTGGAAGAATATGAGCTCACATGTGTTAACCTTTTAGCATATATTAAGCTTACACTAACCTTTACAACTGCTGTATTTTTACTAGCATTTACACATGAGGAAACTGAACTTCATAAAAATCAAGTTACTAAGACCCCTCAGCTAGTGAAAGGAGGAAACAGGATTAGGCACAATTCTAGTGCCCACACAGAGTAAAGGTACCATGAGTCATAATCCACAAGTATATCTTATGCAATATTTCTTTTTCCTTTGAGAGTTCTTATTAATTCTTTTGTTCTTAAATAATCAGCAGTATCTTGAAGAACCAGAGAGCTACTTTTAATGCCACCATCAAGATGGGCAATTGTGGAAACCATTCCTGAGGGCTGCCCTAAGTCTTAAGGTTCCCACTGCAAACTTCTTGAGGGTAAGAAGTATATTTGCCCCAGCAGCTCATGCCCACCCAGGACCCAGCATGAGCCCTGGTGAGGGCAGGCACAGACTGCTTCCAGCTGTCTGAAGGACTGCGAGAGGGAGGGAGGGAAGGCGGCAATGAGCATCTGGAGTTGGAGCCTCATTCTCTGCCCCAATTAGGTGGGAGGTGGGAGGCGATGTTTTATGGAATTGCACACACTCACCTGTGTCAATCCTGCCATAGTCCACAAAGATCTGCAGCATGACAGAGCCCAGCAGGTACCCAAAAGCTGGTCCAAATACGGCAATCGCAAATAGGATGGCTGGGAATTGAAGCAAGGGAAAGGATGCTGAGGGGGACTGAGGAGCTTGGGCAGCCTCATCCTTCTAAGTTGAGGGGGATTCCTGGCATGCCACCTATCTGTTCTCTGACTCTAACAAGCCCGTACCTATGGCACCTCCCACGGAGAAGGTTGTAACAATTCAAAATGCCAAGATTTATAGCATCAAGCCGGCTTTTCCTCCAATCACCTGCTAGATAGGAAGAAAACAGCCCTCATGGCATGTTTAAAATGCCAGGCTAGGGGTGTGTTGATGAATGATGTTTCTCGCTGGCACAGTGCTGGTGATGCTGGCAGGAGTTTCTGGGGTCACAGAGCCTGTGGTTATGCTCTGCCTGGTGTGGGGCTTGGGCCTGACGATGCTCAGTGTGGCTGGTTCTAAAGGAAGGATCTGGGCATTCCGGTGGCCATCTGCGGTTTGCTGTGCATGTGCTTGTCTGAGGCTAACACGCCCCGAGGTAGACAACTCAGGTAATGTGTGTGTACCCCAGCTCTGACCACAGGACTGGACAGCAACAGGGGGACAGCACCATATTTTCCCCAAAATAAGACCTAGCCATAAAATAAGCCCTAGCATGCTTTCTCAGGATGCCTATGATATAAACTCCACCCCCAAAATAATCCCTAGTAAAGATCATCAGTCAGGTGGGCACATTTAGTATATTCATTGCAATACATGATAGAGGCACTGAATTGTAAAATAATATAAACATAAATAAATAATATTGAGATTAGTACTTAAATGATAATATGTTATAATTAAGTACCTGTAAAGATCCAAGGGGGTGCCTTTGGACAAGAGGTAACACCTTTGTAAACAGATGAGCTCGAGACTTACTGCCAAATGACCAATCAGTGTACAGACACACGCACAAACAATGTGCACAGCTGATAAAGAACAGATGTGGTTGTATCTTATATGAATCTTCATGGTTCAATACACTGTGTTGAATCGATACACAGTACTGCAAGAGGCTACATGGACAAGAAGTGTTCACTGAAGGACACCTCTATTGCTGGACATGAGAGATTGGGGACAATGTTTTTATGGGAAATAGTCACAAGAAATGCAGGCAAGAATTCGGGTTTTGGAGAGTTATGATGATGCTCCTGAAAAAGATGCCATGGCTATTTGAATAGATGAAGTTTTTTTGTACTTGTATAAATGTAGATTGTTATACATGAAAAAATAAGACATGCCCTAAAAATCATCCCTATTGCATGTTTTGGAGCAAAGATGAATATGAGACCCAGTCTTATTTGGGGGGAAATACAGTATTGGGTTAGGACCTACACCATGCCCTGCTTGGGGTTGAGTAGGTACAGACATTAGCTCATGTAATCTCACAGATAATCTTAACTCCATCTGCAGGCACCACGCAGCTGGGATTGGCACCAGGTCTGCCTGACCCCAGAGCTCTGCACATTTGCTGTTTTGTGGGCAGAGCTTCAGATGGCTGTTAGCCTCCAGGGCCTCAGCGAGTGCTGTGCCCTCTCCCCTCCCCACAGTCCGCTTCAAGCCTGTGACTCACAGATGTACAGGGGCGAGTTGTTGGGCTCTGCGAAGTCGTCCACATAGGAGATCCCAAATGGCTGGATGGGCACGGTACCGATGCCGGCCAGCAGCTGGGCGATCACCATCAGGGCCCACATGCTGCTGGTCTCCTTCTGCACATCCTGCACGGTGCTTGGGCATTTACCAGGGGATAGGTTATGCCCACGCCTCTGGCAAAGTTCTGCTTGGACGCGGCTGAGGTTCCCTGCAACGAGAGTGCCTAATGGTTACCACCAGTCCAGCCTCGTGGTTCTACTGGCTGACCTCCAGTCCTGGCCTTTCTCTTAGACCTCCAGGGAAGGGGCTCTGAGCACCACTCTTCCTGCTTAGCTGGCAGGAGGGACCCTGGAGACCAAGGTGAGAGGGAGCAGACTGTGGGTGGCCACAGGAGCAGCACTTCCCAGGTGGGAGAGGTATCGTCTTTTCACAGTGTTCATCCTTTTTCCTCCACGGGTGCTGATCATGAGGGATAGGTATCTCCATGGGAGGAAAAGGCACCCAAAAGATAAAATAAACACATAGTATAGGAAGTTAGGAAATTGGTTTTATCCCTAGGTAGCTGTGTAATGTTGAGTGTATTTGTAATCCTCTCTGAGCCTCCGTTTCCCTTGAAACAGAGACTGCAAAGTAGTGGATATGGGGATTCCATAGGAGCCACTGAGAGTTAGAAGGCCGTGGTTCCAGAAAGGCCTGGCAGGTGAGGCTGGACATTTTCCATAAGTCAGCAGGCCTGGTGGCTGTACCCGCCCTCTGGAAGAAAGGCTGATGTGGCTCAGTATTGCTGTGTGGCGCCCCTTCTCAGGACGGCACTTTAGTCTGGAAGAACACAATGATAAAACGTTGCTGAGAGACACAGGAGTGGTCTGATTCACCCCCCACCCCACTCAGGAATCCTTCCATCAACACTAACCCTGTCCCACACCCGGAAATGGTATGGTGCTGGCAGACTCATGTAGATCCCCAGGGAGAGCTCCTGGTGGCCAAGGGCCTACAAGACCAAGAGATGTTGGAAGGGCTGGGCTGGGAATTGAAATCTGGGTTCTAGTCTTGGATATGTTACCCTCATTACCAGTGTCCTTGACTTTCAAAGACCATCAATTTTAGCAAGAGGCCAAGCACAGCAGAGGGTAGGAGGCCATGATGGGCCAGGTAAACAGGCTGGGCTCACTGCTCATCCACTGCCCTTGTGGCAGCAAGTCCTGAGACTGAAACATGAGCAAGTCCATGGTCCCTGTGGCCTCCTCAAGACCAAATGTGCAAGTTTGGACTGAAGGCTGCAGTGGTTGCCTGGCCCAGGAAGGGGTCAGATATGTACACAAACCTGCCTGACCCAGCAAACTGTCACTCAAACAAACCAGCATGCCCCCTCCTCTGCTTGCTCTCCTGGGTCAACTTTGACCAGACAGATACATTACTAAAGGGTCAACATATATTTAGTGTTCCTAGATAAAAGGACTGCTGCCAAATTTTCACACAGGTATTTCTTTCCAAAGATTCAAAACATTTTCAGGTAGACTTTATATGAAGAAATGAGTAAAGTCTGAGTTCCCTGGAACCTGTCACTTGTAAGTGTGTTTGGCTGAGCCATCTTCCTTCATGTGACAGTGGCTCTCTGTAGCACATTGTTTCAGAAGCAGTAGGGTGGCAGAGCCAGGTCTGTGTTATATTCAAGAATGGTTTAAAAGTCACCTGAAGGCAAAGGACAATACAGGAAAGAATGCAAATAATTGGACCCTGTTCCTGGTGTGGCCGTTGTAGGACCCTGCATAGGCTCAAGTAGAACCTTCTCAAAAACAGTGTAGGCGGTGCTCGCTTTACAGGGGAATGCACGGCATGAAGTCCTGAAGGGGTGTCGGGACCATGATTCACTCTGTCTTCGCTCACTATTACTTAACCTGTAGTGACTGGGTGGGCCTTGTGCTGAGGCAGGGATAGAAAGGCAGAGGCAATGTATTGGGTGATACTATGTACCCCCAAGTCTTCATATACTTTTGATGATGCTGAGTCTGGCACTTGTGTTCAGTTTGTTGTCTAGAGCTGGGATTGATGATGTGAGTGCTGCACCCAACCAGGGGTGGAGCTTAGATACAGTGTAAAGGAGGCGGGTCTTCCTCTTGCTCGCTTCCACCCTCTCTCTCTCACCAGAGCATCTTGCTGTCTGCGGCCACCTTGAATGGCGGCCCCACCATGCCATGCTGCCTTGTAGCCAACTGAGTATGGACTGAAACTCCCAAAAAGCTGTAAGAAATAAACCTTTCCTTTCCTAATTTTGGGCATCAAGTATTTTGTCTCCACAATGAGTAAAAAGTAACTAAGGCAGGCAATGTCTCTGGTGTACTGCGATCTGCTGATCACGGAAAGGGCAGCCATGATATTGCTTGATCAAATCAAAACCACCCTGAGATACTACTTTACACCCAACAGTTTGGTTATTTTCAAAAAACCAGAAAGCAACAAATGTGAGCAGGGTCACAGAGCAATTAAAAATAGAATTACCATGTGGCCCAGAAGTTCCACATCTGGATATATATCTAAAAGAATTGGAAGCAGAGGCCTGAACCAATATTTGTACTCCCACATTTACATTATTTATAATAACCAAAAGGGAGAAATTCATCAAGGAATGAATGAATAAACAAACTATGGTATATAAAATGGAACATTATTCAGCCTAAAAAAGGTAGAGAGTTCTGATATATGTTGTCATATGGATGAGCCTTGGGGACATTGTGCTAAGTGAAATAAGCCAGACACAAAAAGACACACACTATATGACTCCACAGATAGATGGTATCTAAAGTAGTCAGATTCATAGAGTGAGGAATGGTGGTCGTCTGGGCACGGCGAGGAGAGAATGAAGTAGAGTTTGCACAGAGTTTGCAGAACAGTGAAAATGTACTTAATGCCACTGAATGATACACTGAAAATGGCTAAATGGAAATTTTTATGTTGCGTATATTCCACCACAATTGAAAAAAAGAATTGCCCCACAGATAACTGCGATGCGGTGCTAGAGAGAAAAGGGAATTGGTAAGAAACCCAGAGTTGTGGGGAGGAGGCTGCTGGAGAGAGAGGCCTCCTGAAGTGAGACCCCCACAGGCCCTGACAGAAGATAGGACTGCAGAGGGGCCTCAGCAGGGCAGAGGAATGGCCCAGGTGGGAGGCCACGCTCTGGGAGGAGAAGTGAAGCGCAGGGATGAGCACTGACCTGGATTCTAAGAAAACCCCCAGAAGAGGCAGGTCTTGAGGGGCACAGTGCAGTGAAGACCCTGGGGGATTAAGGCTGCATTTCAAGACCCAGTTGTGACGGGGAGAGTTCTCTGTCAGAGGTGTAGGTGGTGGGAGACGCGAGGTGGCCAGGGTAACAGTTAATTTGGGGTAAACCAGAATTCTTTGTCTCATAAGGTTGAGGTGTGAGGACTGCGTGGCAGGGCTGTGTGAATGTAGATGTGTAAAATGCACAAGGCCAGGCTCTTGCAGGAGAAGCTCCCCCCGGGAGACAGAGGACCAGACAATAAGGGCTTCTTTTAAGGGTGCTACTTTTTGATTTGCTGATTCTTGTCATTTTGCTAAATTAACAGTTATTAGAACCTTGTTGCTGACTTGGCTAGCAAAAGCATTTTTGTGGGATATTTAATGGTCAGCAAAGATCATAAAACCATTGCCTGCCTCATTAAGTCTTCACATGGCACATTGCGTGGGCCACCAATGCCACGAAAATCCTCATGGAGTTTCACCTACTAGGGTCAGTATCTAGCAAGCAGAGTTCTCTGGGGATCACTTAACTGTTATTAACTTTTAAAATGTCAGATTAAATGTCAGAAACTGCTTTTATTAAAAAATGTGTATTTGTTTTTTAAAAAATCATCAGTTGGCCACAATTACATTCAAGTCTACTGAGTGCCTCTTGGCCAGTTCTGTATTCCATGTTGATTCACTATCTCCTAATGACTCTCTCACCCTTCAGCCAACCTGATTGGGATCAAAACTTGCCCCACATCAAGCTCTCACGCCTGTAAAATGGAAGAGCAGTTCAAGGAGCAAGGCTTCTTCCCCATGGGCACTGCCCTGTGGGCACCTGCAGCAGCCAGCTGGCAGGCCAGAGGCCGGAGGCTTTGAGGGCTGGGGTCTGGACCTGTTTGTTGCCCGGCCTTGAATGGGAACAGGTGTTTACATCAGGATCAGAGTCAGATGTGATGTGAGATCAGAAGAGCTCAAGCCTGGGATGGGCTGCATTGAATGTTCTCTGTTGAGAACAGGACCTTCTAGAACTTGGAACATTAGGCACTTATGAAAATAAGGAGACACAGGTGAGTGTGAGGGCCAGGAAAAAGGGAGCAAAGAGGTTTTACAGAAGGACCATTCTGTAGGCAGGCTTTCAACTAGGGACACCAAGAGGGGATGGGCCCTGCAGACAGACAGAGCTGTGGTCCTTGGCTTTCTGGGCTCCATCCCCCTACAGCTGGAGCAGAGTCCTCAGCTTTCTTCAAGAGCTCAAGTCCACAAAAGAGAAAACCAGCAACCCCGCCATTTCACACGTCTTACACCTGGTGACCCTCTCTGCAGCTCCTCCAGGGCTGCTCGCTCCAACCTTCCCTCCGGGTCAAATCCTGTGCATGGAAAGGTCAGAGCGATGCCTGCCTCTTGCAGCCACCACAGAGGGCCCCCTCTGTCTTGGAGGGTTCTGGGGGAAAGAGGGGAGTCGGCATTAGTGTATGTTGGTCTGTTTCTCATCTTCCCCAAGGCAGACTTCTGGAAGACTCTAGTTCATCAGAGCACATTCTTTTTCCCAAAGGACACGAGAGGCTTGGCGTTGCCAGTTTTCACAGGCCTGTGAAATGCTAACTGAAAACAGGCAGGGCCTTCACCCCTCCTCCTGCTACCCCAACCCCACCCCAGCAGCATGTGGGATTGAGTCAACTTTTTGATTCATCCAAAATATACATATGCAGAATTTTCCTTCTAATTTCTGGATCTCTCAGCAGGTTGGAAATATAGGAGAGTCTGTCTGGAAGGTCTCTTTCCCTACAGTGGGCCCACGAGGATGGGGCAGGTCAGGGGAAGACAGAGGTCTGACTACTCTGTTGCTCCAGGCTCCTTCTCACCTCTCCTGCGGCCAGATTGAGAGTGTTGCAAGGTGGTCATGGGCATAGCAGGGTGTCTCTGAGCCAAGGGCTGCAGCTGGGGTGGAGAGGACCCTAGGAGGATCAACATGAGAAGGCTCTGGCAAGTAGTGCTTCCTTGACTAGTCATTCTGTCGCTCTGTGGAGCAAAGAGAGAATTCTGCCAGGAAACAGGAGAGCAGCAGTGAGTCCTGCTTCAAGTCATGGTCCTTGAGAGCCCCCATTCCTCCTACTCAGGCAGGGGCATGATTGGTAACTGGGAGTTCGTGGGAGAGTAGAGTAAAATGAGGAGGAAGTTAGCAATCTTAAGTCCCAGAAGAGATTCCGTAAGACAATGGAGACTGGCAGGGGTGCTTCTGTGCTTCCAGAAGGACAGCTAAGATGCCAAGCTCTCAGGAACCCCTTTCAGAATGCACAGCCTCTGGAACCCCTTTCAGAATGCTCCACTCCGAAGGACCTATTTCCTCCTCCTCCTAAATCCAGCTCTTCAACCGTTCTTCCCGAAACTCTGGCAACACCCACTGGCAGGCTTGGAACAGGCTGTCCGGAAGTCACTCATGATGTGAGATCTCAAAGTTGTTTGTAAATTGGGTTGTTGCAGATTAGAAGTGATTGGGTTCACAGTGGAGTTCAGTCTTGTTAATCCATAGTGTCCCTGTGATATGTGTTCTATTCTAACGAAAGTAAGCCTCCATTTATAAAATGCTTTCTATAAGCAAGCACACTTTGAATTTCATCTTGGGAAACCAGGAGAACATAATCTTCTGCCCCAGCAGAAAAAATAGGGTCAGGATTGTCAGCCTGGAGGAAGACATTGTGGGGCTAGAGGATAAACTTATTTTCAAATCACAGGACAGCCCAGTTTCAAATTTTGGTTAAACTGCTTACTACTCGGTAGGACTCTCTGAACCTCAGTATCTTCGCCTCCACAATAGATACAATACCTTTTTAAATATTCCTATGATAATTAAAAATAACAAGTAAAGTAAAATAACTATGATTGACGACAATTAACTATTTCAAAATAACTAGGAGAAAGAATGTTCTCAATGTAAAGAAATGATAAATGTCTAAGATGGCAGGTATACCAGTTAAGCTGATTGAATACATGTATTGAGGTGTTATACTGAGGTAACATAGAAGAAATAGACAAGAAAAAGTTAATTTCTAAATTATACTTCTCAAAAAACTGAATCTTTAGGACACAAAGTTACTCAAGGTTATAATTTCTATTTTCTCCATTCAAGGAAACTTCAAAATGTCTTGCATCTTAAAAGATTCAATAAATCTTTAAGTTCGGCCCCTGCCTTTCTCCTGTAACTTGAGCCTGTACTTTTTTCCTCTGTACTATAGATTCACAAATCTTACAAACCTCCACCCTCAAGGAACCAGCACAGTTAACTGGGTACCTTATCCCTAAATTTCAAACACAGGTAAATGATATGCATTCTAATCTACCCCACTTAACAGGTAGCCTGACAGACACCAGATATACACATCCTGGATCATCACCTTGAGGACAGCCCCAAGATCACACAGATGTCCCAAACCTGGATCATAATGTACTTCTTTCTTGGGCACCCACACTGTTTTCTCTGAGTCTGTACATCTTTAACTCTGCCTAATAAATCTCTCTGTGTCTCTCACTGACATGTCCTGAAATGTTTTTCTATGATGTAGGTCAGTGAACCCTACTGTCTCCTTGGTGGGGGCAAGTTGAGGTCTCCATTTCATTTCTTGGGGGATCTCCTTGGGCTCTATCTGGTGACAATTCTGTATTCCATAAATATGTACAACTTTTATGTGTCAAATAAAAATAAAAATATATTTTATAAAAATAATGAATGAGTTACACAGCCTGGCATACAGTGATCCTACAGTAATGCCACTTTCCATCCAAAGAGATGAGTAGCTTTGAGAAACTCAACTGGGTGACTGAGATGTCAGAATCCTGGGGACAGGCAATGCTGCTCTGGCTTTTAAGAACTTGGAGCCTAAGTCCAAAAATGAGAAACAAGTAAGAACAGTGCAGGTCTCTACGAGTTGAGGGATTATAATGAAGGAGTCACAGGACAAGTAGATATGCTTAGAGGGTCCCACCTGCACAGGAAGAGTGGGCTTAGCAGGTGGAAGGAGGGAATGGCTCTGCCCTCCAGCCTACATGCCCAGGACCAGTTGTGTGTTTGAGAATGGCCCTCCCTAGACTGACCTACTTGAAATAAGAAGCGTCCCCAGGAATTGTCTGCTTACATGGAGGAGGCTGGGTGATGGGTGAGCTGGGGGTGAGAGAGCAGGCCTGTTGTGCACAGTCCACCAAGGCCAGGTGACCTTGTCTCCCTCCTCCACCTCCTCATCCATCCTTGCTAGTGCACAGGAGCCCACATCCTGAGCAGCACCTATTTTGGCTCTCACCCACAAGGTTACCTCTTTAGTAACGGCAGAGAAGACAGACAAACCTGAGGAGTCAGAATAGCACTCAGAGTCATTGCATTTTAATATTCAAAGAGATATGCACTTAATCAGCACCCGTTTTCCCCACTGGGCACGAAGCAGAACTTATTGTTTAGAGATTTATTCAATAGGTTGAGGGGGAGTACTTGCAGAAAAAACAAAGTGGTGAGCTGAGCCAACAAGACTTCATCAACATCCATTCATACCAAACCCCCTCATTTCCTTTGCCTGTGGGGCTTCCAAAGCAGCAGGAAGCGGTAGCATGGTGTTACTTGACTAGAGGAAGCATGTTGACAAAGCCTGTCATCCTGCTAGACATAATGGGGACATGTGGCAGGAGAATCCTCAGGGAGTGAGATGGCTCCAGAGTGTGCCACTCTGTGCCCTGTTGTCAAGGAATGCATGTGCAGATAGCAACCACTCACAGTTTATGAGTACCATGATATGGGAAGCTGGACGGAGTGGCTAGTGGGACCTTGCAAAGTGTGGAAGCTCAAATTACACCAAAATATATGCAAGAAAGGACTCCAGCCAAGTAGAAGCAGTCTTATGGAGGTAAAATACAAAAGCTTTAACTTCAAAGAGTTCAGCTGGTGGGCAAATGGAGCAGTAAGACCTGGCTTGACAGAATTTGTGGGTAAAAGAGTCTGGTGTTTTGATGACACATTCACAATTTTAGCCTCCTTGGATCAGAAGGGAAGATTCCTCTTTCTTATTTCTAGACATCAGCCTGAGGACTTGGACCTCCTGGAAGGGCCTTCTATCAGGAGAATGAGCCAAGGGACTGGACCTGAGGAAGCAAAGCTTCTGGGCTGTGTTCCTTCAGCTGTGAACCAATGGGCTTGGTCCGGGTGATTCTGGGAGACAGATCTAGGACCCAAAGAGATAGCATTGGGAGACAGAATTCAGTAGATCCTAGAAAAAGAGTCATATGGGAGAGAAGAAGGGCTGCTCCCAGGATCCATGATTATCCACACAAAGCATCCCTTTCCCTTGGGATTTGGTTCTGGGTACTTGAAGGCTGAAGTGAACCTGGCAGAAATCTTGAGAACTGTCTATCCTAGAGGTAGGCAAACTACTGACTATGGACTACATTTAGTCCCCAGTCTGTTTGTGCCAATACAGTATATGGAGCCCAGTTAGACACATTTGCTTCTTCATCATGGGGGGGGGGCAACTTTAATGCCACCATAGCATTGCTGAATAGTTCCACAGAGACCTTATGCTGAGCATGCCTGAAATACTTACTACCTGATGCTTTAAGGAAAATGCTGGCCCCTAGTCTAATTCAGGGGTTTTCAAACACTTCAGCCACCAAATCTTTCTGCAAACAAAGCTTCTGGAGACATACTATGCATGAAACAGATGAAAGCAGAGCTCTCCTCTGGGAAAGGTAGCTGCAGAGTTCTGCCCTGCTCAGATTGGACCTCTCCTCTTTGGGTCAGTTCCATTGTGCTGCATTCTCTTCACTGTTTTCCCCCTGTAGATGCTTCCTATCCTGACTTGGGCAGCCCAAGTCCTGAATCTTGAAAACTCTCCGGTTCCTGAGTGAAAGAAGCCGACCCCGTTGGCATTCCACCTCATAGAGGCCTTGCTACCAGGTGTGCTTAGCGGTCCTCATGTCAAATCTTTGGGTCACTGAGGCACCCAGCCAATAGCCTCAGCTATACCAGGTGCTGCAAGAGGAATAGAAAGTTCTTCACTGTCCCCTGTGAGTTCCTTAGGGAGCTCAAGGCCTCTTGCAGATAGGACCACTGTTTTCTTCAAACTTCACTCCCCAGCAGGACAAGGGCTGGTTCCCAGGATGCCCAAAGCCACCAGGCTATTAAACGGCCTTTCTTTTTCACCCTGAATGCTAACTCCTGAAGACACCTTCTCCCTAGCATAAGTGGGCCTGAGATACATAGTCTCAAAGCTGCCCCAGAGAAGCGACTCTTGCTGGAGAGCAGGACACAGCTTGCTTCCAAGACCTTGGACTGGAAGCAGGAAGCCACCTTGCCTCATTCCTGAGCAAAGAAAATGACTAACTGCGCCTGAGGGCCCAGAAGGGGAGGAAGCCACATTGGGTCTTCACCAGGCCTGTGTTGGAGGTCTGGTTTTCAGGCCCGCAGAGCAGAGGGGTGACTTGCTCACAAAACAGATGTTACAAGAGCCCGATGGAGAGTCAGATAGCTTTAGATCAACTGCTGGTGCCTTCTTAGAGGCTACCACCTCCCGGGGCCTCCCTCCTTCCTGCCCACCCTGTGTTTTCTATCATTCCTCTGCATTCATTTCTGTCTTTTCCTACACTGTGCATTTAAAAAAAAATGTTTCACATCAAAATCTCATTAGGTTTTGTTCCGCTCCTCTCTTCAGGACTATTTCTCTTTCAGTTGAATTAATAACACCCACGCGTTTTATGATTTCCCCCTTCTGTTTGTTTTCTTTTCCTTTTAGGTTAAAGAGATCCAACTGGCCAGGTTGTGCAACTCCTGCCCTGACTGCCCACCTACTTGCTCCCGGCACACACGCAGTTCCCCTCTCCCTCACAAGAGCCTCTCACTGTCCCTCACCACCTCGTAGCCCCGACATACAGCCCAAGCCCACTCCTTCACGTACACCCCACTCCTACTTCCTCACGTTCTCCCACCTTCTACCCTCCATGCTTTCCCTGCATCTACCTCTCCATGTCCACCCTTCACACCTGCCTCTTCTCCACAACCATTTCACACACCCACTCTCCAAGGGCGGAAAGATCCCACTCGTACACACACCTGTACATCTCAGACATGTCCACCATGAGCCCTGCAGTGGGTGGGCCCTGTGCTTTTCTCCAGGGCTTCCTGCCACGTCCATTGCACACCACAGGACACACTGGGCTCGTGCTCATGAGCAGTTCCCTCAAGGGAACAGATTCAGCTCTGCAGGTCAGGGGCTGTGTGCTCTTCACTGAGGAAGGGGAGCACATCTCAGGACCCAAAGACTCCACACCCTGAGCCTCCCCACCACCCTCCTTCCCAACAACACCCTTGGGATAACTTAACACTGGGAAGGGGCTGGAAGCTTCACGAATAAAGGACTAGAAAGTGACTCTTCCTTTTCTTTTCTTGACTGATCCAAAAATACAATCTCTCCCTTCCTGTATACTCTCCAGGAAGCTTCCTGCTTCCATTGTCTGCGGGGCCTGATTTCCCTCTGGACTTGGCCACAGGATCTTTCAGGGTTACACCTAGTCCTACCAGAGCCTGGCTTCCAAAGACCCTTCTCTAATCTCCTTGGAGATGTGGTTTCATGTTGGCCAGTTTCCCATCTGTGAAAACCTCTCCATGCCTTTGAGAAATGAACTTAAAGGCTTTGGCTGGGTAGCTGATCTTTTCTTTAAAAGGTGCCAGGGCCCATTTACGGACCCCACTGACATTTAGAATATCTAAACATCCATAAATGTCTGTGTGGCCTTTTTAAAATTAGCAATTAGTTGTTAAAGGTCTCCATGATTCCCACAATGTTCAGTCCTTCTTCATGTTTTTCGCCTCTAAAACTCACAGTAACTCTTCATTTCCCGTGTTCATTTCTGGAGCAGCGTTGTTCCAAGGAGAAGGAAATCAGCAATCGACATATGCTAATAGGTCTGGGGTCCATTCTTTATGAGCAACCGATTTCAAATACCACCACAAAGGCAGGCAAACAGAAATGTGTCAAAGAGCTAACGTGAGCCAGGCACTTCACTTCTATTATTTTACTTTTTTCTCTTAGAACACACTGAAGGTATTATGGTTCCCATTTTTATCGCTAAGGAGACAAAGGTTCAGAAGGGTGAAGCAGCTTGCCTAAGAAACTTGGCAAGAGAACAGTTGAGCTGAGATTTGAATGCCAAAGTCCGTGCTCTACCTATCATGCCAGCATCATCAGTCTGCACCAATGTGAGGATCTAGGAATTCAGCAGAGGAGCAGCCTATGCTTCCACCTAGAGAAACTCATGGCCTCACATGTGAGGGTTCAAGCAGGGGCTGTGCTGAAGAATGGGCCCTGCTGCTAGGCCAAAGTAGAGCACCCAGGGGGAGGACCACAAAGAAGCCAACTTCAGACACCCCTAGGCCATCTATTCCATGGTCAAGAGCTGTCAGACTCAGCTTTTCATAGGAAACGGGTTGCTTCCTCATTTGAGGTTCTGAGGCATCCATTAGAAATAACAGCCACTACTTTAGATTACTACATTATGTTAGCCACTGGGCTGAAATTTGAGGACGTGCATCTTCACAGCCCTCGTAGCCCTAGGAGGAAGGGTCTGAGAGGAACTGAGTTTCCCAGTAGTGAGGCAGTGGCCCATGGCCATACCATTAGGAAATCTCAAAACTGCACTTCAGCTGAGTGTGGAGGTGAAAGCCTGTAAGCCCAGCTACTTGCCGAGGTGGAAGGATTCCAAGTTAAGGCCAGCCTGGTCAACACAACAGAATACAGCCTAAGGACAGCAACACCAAAAATAAACCACAAACAAACAAACAACCAAAAATAATCAAAGCCCAACGACGGCAACACCAAAAATAAACCACAAACAAACAAACAACCAAAAATAATCAAAGCCCAACTTCAGTCCAAGGAGCCCCAGTCTCCAGAAGATGGTCCATAATCACATCACCATTTGGGGTGTCGCAATTAATAAAATGTATTTGTTCCTGATGACCTTGCATAATTCAAAGCAAGATCCCACAGGATAAACTTGAGTCATTTGTAGGAAAATGCATATACTTTGAGACCATAATGTTAAGTGAAGTAAATCGAACATACAAGCTTAAATATTGCATGGTTTCTCTTATATGAGAAACCCAAGATATAAATAAATAGCAAAATAAAGGATAATTTGGAAATAGGGAGACAGATCTTCTGCAAATGGGAAGGGACTAATGGAGGAGGAGGAAGAATGCAGGGAAGAGGATGAAAAAGAATTGTGATCCATTATGGACATGTACCTTGAGGAATGTAATCATCAATCATTATGTACTGCAAACATGTACTCATAAAAAGAGACCCACAGGGATACATTTGAAGTAGAGTCATATGTGAGACTTTTCCCATGAAGTGGGACTTGAGGATTATTTTTGTTTGTACTTATTAGCACACACACCCACATTGCACTGGCACCCAGCACACAGCCCCAGCTGCGTCCCACAGATGTGACTTCCGAGCCAAAGACCTCCTCAACCCACCTCCTGGCACCAGGAAGATGCCCCGAAGGTAGCCCAGCCCTGAGCACTTCCAGCTGTTGCTCTGATCCCAGCCAGAGTGAGGGAGACTGCTATGCCCTATTGCTGCAATTAGAATGCGCACAAACTAAATGAGCAACGATGACAAAACAGCCCGCTCTTCTGGCCTATGGATGCCTCCGAGGCTCTGGAGGCAGGCTGTGGTCCTTTCTCAGATGACTTTAGCTAAAAGCACTGAGGTTGACACTGGACTGGCAGGATGTTTCCCTCAGATGTTGGGGGATTGTGGAGAGCTAAACCCAGTCCAACTGACCATTGCTAATAAGGAACAGAGTGAAGCCCATCTCTAACCACCTTCCCACGGCTGCTCTGTGCAAAGCAAATGCCACTGGGACACTGGCCCAGGCCACGGGGAGCCAACCCGCCAGACTGAGCAGCCATGGTGTGTGGCGCCTGGCAAGGTGCCCTCCTCCTGGCCTGGCCTCAGTGCCCCAGGCTCCCTTGATGATTTCATTAGCTCAATCTTCATGTGTCAGGAAAGGTCATCTCCTGCCTCTCTTCCAGAGCTGGCCTCAAGCTCCTGGTCAAGAACAAGGGGGAGAAGATGCAGGGCAGGGACGCTGGGCTCAGGTCTGGCTTCATTCTCTGCTTTCTTGAGGCAGACCTCAGCCCTGAGACAGGCCAAATAGATCCAAGACCACAGTGCACTTAGGGGAAATCACTAGTGTACTGGTGATTCACAGGAAGTTGGAAGAAAGGCTTCCAGGACCAGAACCTAGCAGACATTTTGCCACATATATCACTGTCTGTCTTGATACCATTTTCATTCTAGCCACCTCTCTCTCTCTCCAGTATGGGTTGCACAACCTATAAAGGAACCCCCTCTGTCATTCCAAATCATCTTTTGGACTTGTTCTACACATCTTTTTTTTTTTTTTTAAACCTGGTATTCTAGCAAACTGGCAATCGATTATCCCCTTAGCATATCCATGGGTAGTTTATTCATTGTTTAGTCCTTTAGTGGGCTAAAGATGAGCCTTTACAGAATGGGTCTTTCACAACTGTTCATTATAAAACCACCATCACTTCCTACATCCCTTAAAAACAAGTGCAAGGTTCTCCTAAGCCAACAAATTAACATAAAGTCAAACACCAAAGTGGTGGGTGATGTTCTGGGATGCTGAGTAAATACAAACACAAAACTACTCAGCAGAGCTATTTCCTAACCCTGACCATGCACAATTTCTACGGAGGAGATCGTAGTGCAAATGGCTTCATGGCCAAACACTGAAGAGCATTCAGAGAGATGATTCACTTAATAAGAGCAAGCAGACACAAGGATTAGCACTCCCCAAATTTGAGCTAATGGAACCACTTGAAAAAGACTACAATATAAATGTATTTAAAATAATAGAAGACATTAAGGAGAAATAGAAACCATATGAAAACACCAAGGAATCATGAAATTAGGGCAGAAAGATTTGAAATGCAAGCATGAGACCTTCTTGAAATTAGCAAACTATATAAAGCCATTAAAATGTACAATGTAAGGGGTGGGTTTGACACTTACTGACAAAGATGTACGTTAAGGAAATCACCAGGATGCAGTACAGGTGAATAAAGTAATAATAATTATGAAAGATAGATTAAGAGACAAGGAGCCAGAAATGAAAATGGCGTAGGTATATAGACAGACACGTGTTTATGTACACACACATGTGCACATACATATGCAAAACATGTTCCAAGAGAAAGGATGGAGAAAATAGGGCTGTACCATCTCAAGAGCATTTTTGGCTGAGAATTTTTCAGGATTAAAGAAAAATCTTGATTTTCAAATTTAACCTTAAAAACACACAAACAACACAAAGCAAAACCCACAATGAGGTTCTGAACGTATAAGTAAAATTAACCCATTCTCAGAAAACTTATGATAGACATACAGAACAATCAGGAAAAAAGAAAAATTTAAGTACAACTAGTGAAAAAGAAAAATTTTACACTTAAAAAGAGATGAAAATTAAACTAATTAGTAAGTTCAGGCACAAATAAGAAGTGCTGAAGGACAGAGGTGTGTTACCTTCAAAGCACTGAGAAGAAATAACCCTTAATTTAAAGTAACAACGTAGCTAATACATTTTGTGGCTAAATTATAATTCAAGATCATGGGCAAAATTGAGGCATTTCCCAAGAGTTTTCTCACTCATGGGCATACCTGAAAGTAAAACTAAGGATGTGCACTAAGTAACTAAGGATCTACACTAAGTGCCACTAAGGGTGTACTTCAGGAAAAAAAGACGGAATCAGCAAGGTGGGTGAAATGCAAAAAGCAATGATGAATAAAGAAACCAGCAAGCATGTGGATAAATATGAACAAGCACTGACCGATCTAGGAGTAGCAAAACAATAGAAATTTACAATGACCCCTGTGGTGATGTTTTTTACCAGGGATTGAACTCACCTCACACCTGCCAGGATAGGCGCTTAAGCCACTGAGCCAAACTCCCAGCCCTGGTTTTTTGAGGCAGGGTCGCACTATGTAGCTCTGGCCGGCCTTGCGCTGGCTTTGTAGCCCAAGCCGGCCTTGAACTCACAATGCTCCTCCTACCTCAGGTGATGTTTTTAAAAAATGGGTGGAACTAGAATAATGACCAATGAAAATGGAAGATGGGACAGGATGGTGTACACATCTTAGGACCCTTATTTTGTTCTCTAGAGATATTCTTCGCCTTTGAAGCTTGTTAAATCATAGGTCAGTATTGAATGTAAGGGTAATGGCAAGGCATACTGTGTTCCTTGGTCAGCTACTCAGCATAGCAATTGTCCTCAAACGAATCTATACATTGAATGCAATCCCAATTCCAATTTCAGAAGGATTTTTCTTGTGAATACAGACAAGCTGATTTTAAATCTTAAATGGACAGGAAAATAAATTAGAATAGATAAAACAACTATGAAAAACAATAGAATTGGAAGAGTCATACTACTTTTAAGATTTTCTATAAAGCATCAGTAAGCAAGACCACGTGATACTGGTGAAGGAACAACAGATCAGTGGAACAGAAAAGAAAGTCCAGGAATTGACCCACACAAATACACCATCGGGCAATTTTTTCTTTTCAGTGCTGGAGAAGAAATCCAGGGCCTCACACATGCTAGTCAATCACTCAGCAACTAAGCTATATCCTTCATCCCAGCTGATTATTTTTGATAAAGGTAGAAACTAATTTCATAGAGAAAAGATAGTCTTTTTGATGAATGATGCTGAAATAACTTAGCATTTAAACAAAAAGGAAAAAGTAACCTTGCAAAAACACTCAAAATGGATCATATATCTAAATGCAAATGTAAAACTTAAACACCTTAAAAATATAGAGAGGAAAATCTTCCTGTTCTAGGGTGAGGCAAGGAGTTCTTAAATGTGGTACTAAAGGTGTGACTCATAAAGGCTTTAAAAAAAAGACAAATTAGACTTTGTTAAAATTCAACACTTTTGTTCTGCAAATGGCATTGTCAAAAGAATACACAGGATAAGTTAAAGACTGGGAAAAATATTTGCAGATTTCATATTCAATAAATAATTTGCATTTAGAATGTGTAACCAACTCAAATTCAACTATGAAAAAAAAGTAACTCAATTTAAAAAATGGGTGGAAGACTTGAACACACAATTTGTACCAAAGGACATTTGGATGATAAATGGGCACATGAAGAAATGCTTCACATCATAGTCTTCTACTCATACAAAAACTTGAACACAATTATTTACAGCAGCTCTATTAGTAATGGCTACAAAATGGATACAATCCAAGTATCTCTCTATAGATGAGTGCATACTTGATCTGTGACATATTCATGCAATGGATCTTATTTGGACATACGAAGAGGTAGAGTACTGCCTGGTACACACCATTTTGATGGACTTCAAAGGTTTATGCCAATCTCAAAAGGCTACATGCTATGTGTTCCTATTTACATGATAGTCTCAAAATCACAAAACTACAGTGACAGAGGCAGAACAGTGGTTAAAGAGCTGGGGGAGAGTATGATTATGAAGGAATAGCAGGATTGAATTTGGGAGGTGATGGAATTGTTTTCTCTGCTGATTGTGGTGGTGATTATGTGAATATGTAAATGTGTTAAAATGTATAGAACCATGCATTATCTCTAACCAAGTGTAATCATATGATACATTTTTAGAAATATTTAAAATATAATGTAACTAATAGTGTGTAACTTTCAAACCAGTAGACAGAAAAAAACCTAGAGCAATGAAATGGGATACTAGGAGGAAAGGTAAGAATCTAAATGAGCAGTGACTTAAAGGATGCCACTGCAGGCCAGTGGCAACCTCTGAGGGAGAAGTGAGGGGCTTAGAGGGAGGCAGTGTCTTACTTCTTTTTAAACAGATGTATCTGATAGTCCAAATATCCATCAATAGATGAATAGGTAAGCAAAATGTGATATATACATCCATAGTATATTGTTTGGCCATAAAGGAGTAAGTCCTGATACAAGCTACTGTGCGTATAAATCTTGAAAACATAATGCTATGTGAAGGAAGTCACATCCATAAAAGGACAAATATTGTATGGTTCCAGTTATGCATCAGTCACTTTTTAGTTGCATGGACAAAGTCCCTCATATGCACAATTTAAAGATGAAAATGTTTATGCTGACTCATGGTTTCTTGAAAGTTAAGTCCATGGTTGGCTGACTCCAAAACAGAAATAACCTGGTGGAAGGGCATGACAGATAAAAGACGTTTACCTTACAATGGCTGAAGGCAGAGATAGCAGGAAGAGTCAGAGTTCTCTGCTTAACGAACTGTTCCTTGGGAAAGGAACTAGACATCTTTGAAAGCCAACTCCTTATCTTACACCTTTCCTCTGCCCTTCCCTGGGCTCATGGGGGACCAAATGAGTGAATTGCGTGAAGACAATGCAGTCTAAAGGATGATGGATAAATGTATGACTGTCATGAAGCGCTATGAAGTATCTAGAAATTCCACAGCTCTCATCATGATTCAAGTTTGGAGCCTTTTTCCTCCAAGCCTCTTTGTAGGCACTGCTCATGAGTGTCCCCAGGTAGGTGAAATTTGGGTCACTGCTGGCAGAAAGTACAGGGAATCACAGGAGGAGACGAACAACCAGCTGTAACCCAGGGCTTGAATAGCCACTCCATAGCTCTATGTATTCCAGTATGTTCTGAGCTTCTGATGTGCTCTGGGGAGAAGCCAAACAATTAAAGCCAAGAAGTCTTTCTGGTTGGAGAGGGCAGCACAGCCCAGAGTGGTGTGCACCATCCCATGAATGTCTCTAACAAGTTTGTGAGATGCTCACTCATTCCCCATCCCCTGAAGCCAAGGTTGGAGGCCACTCACCAATGCTGGCTGAGGTGTACTGGTAGGGCTCTGACAGGAAGTGTGGCAGGGTGAGGACAAAGGCGCCCGCAGCCAGTAGGAGACCCCCGATGCCGATCAGCCTTGGTCGGTGTACCCGGCTGCCAAAGTAGCTAACAAAGATGATGAGGATGGCATTGCTGATCTGCAGAGAGAGCAGAGGGGTGGAGTGAGACCCCAGAGGAGACCTGACCAGACCTTGCTCAGGAAGGCTGGAGTGGGAAGACGCTCATTGGTGTTGGTGGGTCCCAGCAGAGCTACCCCGTCCTTGTCCAAGAGGCTTGTCATCATCCATACACCAGCAGTCTCAGCCTTCCTTCTGCCATCAGAAACCTGTCCCCACCTTCCAGACCAGCCCAAGAGAAGTAAGTAGCTATCTGGAGGCATTAGATTAAATACCAACCATTTCCCCCAACATCTTTTGAGGAAAAGTCCAAGCAAGTCTCTAATTCTGGCTGGCTCTTAGAAATAGCACATGTTTGCTAATAAAATTCCTAAGTCTAATCAGGTCTTTGGATCCCAGGGCTCTGAATTGGTAGCCAAAATAACAACCAAGCAACACACCTTGTCTCATTTCACCATGCACCAACCCTTACTTTACAGATGACAAAAGGATACCAAATAACATGTCCACACTCATGAGGTCAGGAGGCACCTTAAACTAGGGTTGCCCAACTTGAAAGTGGCCAGACTTCATGACTGGTCTGCTGCCTCTTGGGGAAGTGGGTTTCTGCCCTAACAGCTCTGCTTCTAACCTATCCTTGTCCTTCCCTGGGCCAATTTATACCTGTGTAAAGTGAGGAACAAAGGACACTATGCTCCCACGTCCTGTCCTGAAAACATTGCTTATTCTATGTTTCTGGGGCTCCCTGGGAGGTGAGCTCTCTGGTCCAACCTCTTTAGTCCTTTTCCTCTGCAACTTTATCTTTCTTCAAAGTACTTACCATAATCTGCTCTTCAGAAGCTTCATTGCTCTTTATAAGTATTACAATTATCCTTAGGCTTTTGTCTAGCTGTTCATCCTGCCTCCCCAGCACCTGGCACACAGTTCTTTAACCATGTGTCAAGTCAGTGAAGGAATGAACCAGCACGGGTAGGCTGTCCGGGAGCCCTGCAGCATGGCTAAGAGTAAGGCTGTAGGCCCTAGAGAAGTGTGCGAGGGGGGCAAGGAATCAGCCTGGAGTGACAGTCGCCTCTGCTCTAGCCCTTGCCAGAAGTGGTTCCTGGACATTCCAAAATCTGTGCCTGGAAAGAGCTCTATTCTTGTACTTAAATTTCACTTCTTTCCTTCTTGTTTCCCTCTCATTTCCCATGAAGTGATGGCTATGTCGGATCACTCCAGTTCTGCTGACTGAGGCAGCTGCAAAAGGCCTGTGGGAGACGTAGTGGAGCCCGGCAGAGGGGACCTGGCTTCGCTTGTTCACTAAGTCTTTCCTCCTGCTCCTGAATTGCACACCAGTCTGTGCCCTGCCCCTCACCTGCAGGCCCAGAAGGCTTTCTGAGAGTGACCTCTTTCTCAGACTGACTGGCCTGTTCTCTGCTCAAACCCACTGCAGGCTCCATGTCCTGATGGCCTTACTGTCCCCTACCTTCTGCTCATACTCTCGGGGCACACACAGACACACGCAGTCACACAGTCACACAAGGACACATATAAGTCCTTGAACATTCATATATACACACAGGCACACACAAATACACATGTAGGCAGGCACACACATGGTCATACATAAACCCTCAGGCACCCACAGATGTGGGGTTATGCATACATACAAATACGCACACACATATATGCACACATACACAAATACTCAAACACATGTACACATGTACGTAGACTTATATGTAGCCACAGATAAGCACACACAGACACACGTAGGCACACTCAAATGCAAAGATATAGATAAGCACATATCATGAGAGATACACAAATTTACATTAAGGCAGAAAAATAGATATACAGACACAGATATACACACATAGTCACACATATGCAAAAATACACACAGACACAGTCACAAAAACCCACAGATAGATACATACACCTATACACAGAGTCACATACACAGAGACATGTACTCACACATGCAAATATATACATAGACACATAGTTATACATAAATACCCAGACACCCATAGTCATACACACACACAACTGGTGGGTCACAGGAATGAACTCGCTGATGTATCTGCCTCAAATTATGCCCACAGGCATGATCTTGAAAAGGTGAGATTCTTGAAAACTTCACTGAGCTTGAGAAAGAGATTTAATGGTTATTTTCATTTTGATTGAACCATAGCCCTGAGGAAGTATCATGCCCCTTATTTGCCTAATCAACTTTCTATCTTAAATAGACCTGCAACATGTCCCAGCCGGCCACTCCTTGCCCCTAGAAAACATTCAATTATTCCTGGACTCATGCTTTTTGTTCTAAGCACGGGACAATATGGATGAAAATTTAACTGTGGGAAGTCACGGCTTTGGCTATCATCTGGGCTGAGCTGGAAGGGAGGATACCTTCCATGCCAGCTCTGATTTCCATTAGTAGAGAGCCCTGGAACACTGAGATGGGAAAGATTAGGAGGCTGTGTCCGGACTCAGTAGGAGAGCGGACTCCTAGGAGGTGATGCATGGTTAGCAATGCATGGGATGGGACTGTGATGACACAAGAGTCAGAGATTTGTTTCCTTGTTGTCTGTCATGAATGAGGACACGTGCAGGGCATTATCAAAGTCAAAGGCCAATGTTAAGAGTGCCCTGTGTCTCCTGATGCAGACAGCAATCTGCACTCTAGGTGCATGCCCAGCTCCCACTCTGATCCTCTCTGTACTCTGGCCAGGGTCCCACACAAGTGGGGACAGGGGCCCAGGACAACCTCTCACCTCGTTCAAGCTGGAAATGAGGCCTGAGGAAGAACTGGAGAGCCCAAAGCGCTTCTCAATGGTGGTGAGGCTGCTCTTGAAGTAGGCGCTGTACAGGAGCTGGGAGAGCTGCAGAAGGCCGTGGCAGAGCACAAACACCTGGGGAAACAGAGAGTGTGTTGTGAGGCTTTTGCACAGTGAGCCCTGGCCCCACCGAGCCTTCCATTCTGGGACTTTATCTTCTCCTCTGTCACACAGGGACATTTACCTTATCAGGTGGTCAGAGGGTGAAACGCTATCACCGCTACACCATCCTTCACCCTGCTGGAGATGGAACTGTTAGCCTCTCCTATCTTTATTGCATCTCATCAGAGTTATTGTAAATAGCTCAGTAAAACTACAGGGAAAGATATTCCCAGGGGAAAGGCCTGCCATCAGCCAAGCATCTATGGCACGTTCCAGTTTGGACTGCTCTCTGGTAGCATCTCAGTGTCCTTTGGGCTGCTGGTCTCCTTCCTCCCAGACCCTTAGAGAGTTGTAGGCTACTCCTCATCCAATTCAAACCACTCCCAGAAGCATGAACAGGTCCTAGTCATGTTGCTCCCCTTCTCTTGACCTCCAAGACTCAACTGTTTTGTCTCAATAAGGCACTGCGATGCTGTCCCCAGAGCACCTGGTTTGAATGACTTTCCCCTTTTACACCCTCGCCAGCTCATTACCATCTGCAGTCAGGGATATCGGGCCTCTCACCAGGGGGATCTGTGATCGGACTTATTTGCCTCTGGAGGCATGGTCAAGGCCTCGGAGTGTGTGTGTCGGGGGCGGGGGACTCACTGTGTACCACCCTGCCCCATATGACCAGTTCTGTGAGTTCTGAGTCAGTGTGAGTTCCACGATTGACCGCACAGACACATGTCAGGCAGAGGAGGGGCAGGATTCGATGACATCTTTGGTGAGCACCAGGCTGAGCTCTATACCTTCCCAGATTCTGAACTGTTGGACAAGACCTGAACAGGTCCTGAGCCAGGAGTCCCACAGCCTCAAGCAGCCCCTAGAAGGTGCCCTTCTGAGTCACTCTTTCCCTCCAGGGAAGGGTGGGGTGGCGTTACATTTCATAGTCTGCCAAAGTTCTTCCCTTAATTGAAAGCCTGCATCTCAGAAGAGCAGCTGGGGCCCTGCCTTCATTTCCATTTCCTTCTGAAGCTGAGCCTGCCTCTCTGTACAGGCCCTTGGCCCAGGCTGTGCAGTTTCCCATCTGTGAGGGCACAGCCTTACACAGTGAGGCCAGCCTGGGCCTTCTGACAGAGCCCGTCATTCACTGCCTGTCCATGCATCCATACGCACAGCCTCCAAATCTGCAGAGGTCATTTCTGCCAGGAAGCTAGATGCCTCTCCAGACTGCCATCTACCTCTGACCCCTGCGGCCACCTCACACCTCACAGTGGCAGGAGGAAGCCCACCTGCCTGGAGGCAGGGGTGGCACCACTGTGAATCACCTCATACATTACATTTGTCTTTATTTTATAACAAAGGTATAGCTGAAAATCACCTTGTCTCATTTTTTTCTTCACAGAAAGGGAAACCGAGGTCCAGAGTGGGGGACCTGAGTGCCCAGCATCATAACAGGAATTTTTCGAGCTTAAGTATCAGTCACTTGAGATGCCCAGAATCAGTTCTCCTCTCCGGGGCTCCTGGTTTCCCCAGTGGTAAGGTAAATGGTCTAAATCAGTGGGTCTTAACTCAGTTTTGAGTCAAAATTGCCTGCCTGGAGGAGGCAGAGATATCTCTGAAATAGACTCTAGGCCCAATCTAAGATCAACTGAATCAAAGCTGGTGAGAGCAAATTCATTTAGAAAAGTTCCTCCAGCAGAGTCTGGTGGGCAAAACGGGTTACGATCACTGGACACGAGGACATTTTCTGGCCCTGAGTATCTATGTGCAGAGGGTAATCCATGGAGCATTAGAAGGGGGGGGAAAAAACCAAATATAGACTTCTTCTAATTTATAGGAGCTTCCATTATAGGCAGAAAGGAGGACGAGAGCCTCGGAACAGGCTTTTGGGAAAGCACCATGTGGTAGCTACGTGAAGCTGGTGGTTAAGGTAATGGGGAAGGCGTCGGCGAGGTGAGGGTGACAGTGAAGGACAGGAAGATGATGCTGATGGTGGTGGTGAAGGTGACCGTGGTGATGGTGACAGTAGTGAAAGTGATGGTGAAGACGGAGGTGAAGGTGTGGGTGATGGTGA
>RJWM01015344.1:0-48040 GCA_004363535.1 Dasyprocta punctata
TATTATGATGTTGGCAGTGGGCTTGTGATAAATGGCCTTATGCTGACTCCAGTTAAAATGACAATATTTTAAGAATGGATGTTGTTTTAAAAGATAAAAAATATATATTGTCATTACTTCAGTTCAAAACCTTATTATTTGAATAAAACATTTAGAAAGTTTACTTTAAAAATTAAGTATAAAATGGTTATATAAAACAAATGCCATAAAATGGTTATCGTACCTTAAATAAATATTGTTCTAAATTGATGAGTCTACTCTATCCAGTAGAATAATTACTAGAAATATATAGCTCACTATATTTACATCAAAATAATTAAAATTAAGTAAAATTAAAAATTTCATTCTTCAACAACAACGTCCTCATTTCAAGAATGGGTAGGTGCTACTGTTTTAGAGAGTTACATCACACCATAAAATTGATATTAACTAATTTCCATATCTAGAATAAGTCTGAAAATAATTTGAGAAAATATTATAATAAAACACAAGGTATTATTATCCATATTTACATTCTTGTGTATTTTGCATAAACAATGCTGAAAATTATAGTATTCCAAAAAGACTATGATAATTTCTTTGTATTTTAAGGATGTTGGAAATGAAACCATTTTGTTAGAAGTTTTACATATCAAAATGGAGCATAGATAGTAACAAGTTATTATCATCCATGTGATTAATTCACAATGCATACCACTTGCAATAATGGGATTGCTACAATGGTCTGTTATCATTCCTTCAATTAAACATGGAAATAATACACTTCACAAGTATCAAAATTAATATTCATTTGGCAATCTATCAAATTAGTTCATAATTATTGTGAATTTCTCAATTAGAATCATAAATCCTTGCCTTGCTCAGAATAATATTAAAAGAATTTTAAAAACAAAAGTATAAAGTGGATCTTCTAAAACACATCTGTTCTAAGTTTGATAAGCAATCATTATAATTAGTGCTTTTGCTGTGGATTTTTATTAGAAGAACTCAGTTTGCTTCTGATTAAGAAGCCTATCTGAAATAAGTGAGCATATATTAGGTGAAGTTTGAACATACAAAATCTAAAATATGAGCAGATGATAACAGGATTTGACTAGGAAAATATGTATTGAACAGTTTATCTGTAGTGAACTTTAGGTATAATTTAACTCAAACTTCAATTTTATAGGTAAAATGATTAAAGAGTATGTGTATTTGTGTGTGTGTGTGCATGCATGTATGTGTGTGTATATTAATTGGCTATTCCAAAAAGAACCAAGTTTTTCAGAGTATTCCTTACCCTTGTCAAAGAGGTTGAAAAAGGAGACATTGGATGAGCCAAAAAAGATGAAATCCAGTGCCTTGTCTTATTCATTACACTAACCATTCAAATGTGGACATGGTAACTTTCAAGCTTACATGTAATTCATATCTGGCATTCATGCTTATAGGAATTAATGTAGCATAATTTCAAGTCAGGGATTGTGATGCCTCCTGCCTTGCCTTTGTTGCCCAGGAGTGCCTTTGCTACTATAGGTCTCTTATTTCCAAATGAGTTTTAGGAATGTCTTCTCTAGATCTGTAAGGTATGTTAATGGGATTTTGATTGGAATTGCATTAAATTTGTATAACAGTTTTGGCAGTATGGCCATTTTCATAATGGTGGTTCTTCCTAACCAAGAGCAAGGGATATCTTTCCATTTTCTGACATCTTCAGTCTCCTTCTTTAGAATACTATAGTTATCAACATATAGGTCTTTTATATCCTTTGTTAGGTTGATTCCTCTGTTTTGCTTTTTTAAAAATAAAAAAATATATAGGAATAAATCGCCAGTAAACTGCACATAAATCATTATAATATAACCCCTTTACACATTAACAATTAGAATGGTAGTCAAGAGGAAAATGATACATCGAAACCCATGACTTAGCATCCAGGGCCTTGGGCAATCTTGCTCCCACTGAAATTCCATTGTTTACCTTGCTGAACAAAACTTTGCTTTAATCATAAAGTTTCAGTCCAGCAGCACGCATTGTGTTTGCCTACCATGTGTCAACAGTGATTGCAGATATTAAGATGGCCCGAGAAAAAAGCTGCTGTTTCATACAATCTGTGAGGTACTGAACGAGATGGACAGACAAGTATTTCTCAGTTCCTGGAGGATACTCACTTTGTGTTCCGCTGCTTTCCCATTGTTGGGACAAAACGAGTGACACTCACAGTTTAAAGGAAGAGAGGTTTCTTTTTGCTCATGTGGTCCACCCATGGTCAGACAGTTCAAGGCAGAAACAGCATGGTGGAAGGAAGGCATCCAACCCAGGCAACCAGGAAGCAGAGACAGGAGGGAGGATTCAGGAACCAGAATACATCATTCCATGTCAGGCCCCAGCGACCCACCTCCAACCAGGCGCCACCCCCTAACAGTGCATTCAGCTACTGAACTCATCAGTGGGTTCATCCTCGACTGAGTATAGCACTCCTGCACTGCAATCACCTTTCCAATACATGAGACTTTCGCCTGGCATGAGAGCTCAAAACCTTATTTTGTAAAGAGAGAAAATGAACAGCTGGTAAAGGTAGTAAGAGCTGTGGCAAACACTCCTATTATGAAACATATAAACTAGAATTAGACCATAGGCATAAGATAATATATAATTTGAATTTTAAACAATGGGTCAGTGCAAAGCAAGAAAAGAGGACTGAAGGAGCTATTCTATACAGAGACCAGCACACACGTCTTCTGAGACATAGAGCTAGTAATTACCTTATCCACATTTCTTGACTATTCTACAGTTTGTCCAAAGGAGACAATTTAAAACTTAACAGAAAACCCCCCATCTTTTTGAAACCTTCGTTACTCCCTGCTATCTTTCTAAACCAGTAGACATTTTGGTGAAACTTTTCTCCTTCTATCAAATATTGGACTTCAACCATTAAGCGTTTCCAAATCAATCCCTTAAGGAGTTTTCGAATCCGTTCTCTGATCCCATCCTCACTCTCACTGGTCATGCTCAGTCCTCTATTATCTTTCAGTTTGATGCCTGCAATTACTTGCAATAGTTCTCTTTTCTTGTCGTCTATGGACCCCTTCACCCACTTTATGAAGATCCAGTCACATTTTGAAAGGCAGACATTAACATCCTTGCTTATCACCTAGTCCTTCACTGTCTTGAACATGAGCCCTGTTGATCTCTCTACCTGGTCACATCCCCATCCCCTGGCCCCATCTAATTGAAAAGATCTTCTGTCAGTTGTGCTATCCCACCAAGTACTCCTTGCCTCTGGAGTTTCTACATTGCTTATTTTCTTAGACTGATATACCCTAATAACTCTTTATTTTGATGAAACCCCAAATACACTTTCAGGATTCAGCTTAATGTCACTTCTACCAGTAACCATCCCCAAATTTTGCAGCACAAGAAGATGCTTCCTTACTTTTCTGTACATACTTTTGTCACAGTATTTATCCCATAATTTGGAATTACTAAAAGCAGTGATATAGAACCTATACTGTTCTTTGCTCTATTTCCTGTGCCTGGCGTGTGAATACTTAATAACTTTGAAACAAAATTAAGTATCTGTACCACATTTTGTAAGTAAGTTATTGCAACATACTGTTTTAGGATTCTTAATTTTAATTTTCTCTGGTTCTATGTTAGTTAATAAGAAGTTCATAAAATTGAATAGACAGACCTTCACCTTAGAGTTTTACACAGCATCGTTTCTTGGTACCTGACTGCAAGCCTCCTGAGGGCAACTGTGTTTCTCATTCATCTTTTCAATTCCTGTCATTCACAGATATGCAGCCTTTATTGGTGCATTAGGATTAAATATATGAAGAAGGATTACTGCACTTTGCAAAAACCAATCACCAAGTTTCTTAAAACTACAATTTCCTTCAAAAGAATACTGCAACTGATTATGAAACACTAGATTTCAGGGTATCTTAATTTTTTTTTTTTTTGGCACCAGGGATTGAACTCACCACCTCATGCCTGCCAGGCAGGTATTTAAACCTCTGAGCTAAATACCTGGCCCTATTTTTTGAGACAGGGTCTTACTATGCAGTTCAGGCTGGCCTTGAACTCACTTTGTAGCCCAGGTTGGTCTCGAACTCACAATGATCCTCCTGCCTCAGCCTTCCGAGTGCTAGGATTAAAGGTATGCACCACCATGCCCGGCTGGTATTTTAAATTCTTAATAAATTTTTAGAACGTGTTCTGGGGAAGTATAATTCTCACTAACATTTTTTTCTTCCACCATCTCAACTAAAAAACAACTTCAAAGCCTAGAAAATAAGTTCTATGGATAGTCAGAGCTCATGCTTTACCATTTCCTTTGAGTAAGAAGAAAATTAGACAATTAGCAAAACTTAAGTGATAAATAAAATTACAATAACCTCTCAATCTTCTTCTACCCTACACTGGCATTCTGATTATAGAGGCTGAAGTTTCTTTCTCTTATAAAATTGAAGAAGTACAACCACCAAGATGACAAAGACTCACAAGTCTGTATATTCACAGTAACCATTGTGTATAGGAGAAAAAAGGAGAACTACTTTAGAAAAGATATTCAATGACTTCTTAACAGACTGGCTGAAATATAGGGTTTGGACAGATCAGGAAATAAGGAAAAAAATGATGTTAAGACACGTATCAGTTGGACAAGAAGGAAGGAAGGAATAATGTGAGGAGAAAAAATATTATTTTTCTGCTATTGATCAGGTAAATCACATATGTGAAACTATCTGTGGTACGTAGATTTATTTATAAACACTATAAATCATATTTATTCCAGGGATTCATCTTTTTGTGCACTACCCAATTGTATTTGTAAGTGTTTGGGTATGTTAAGCTTTTAAATTTTAGCCTGCTGAAATAAGCTGTAACATAAGTGATATATAAGGACATAGATTGAGAATATTCAGAAAACTATGAATCATTTATCTTCTTGGATGTTTCAAAATGCTCTCTCTAAAATAATCTCTCTGTGTCTGTAAAAGGAATCCTAAATGCATCCGTTTTGGTTCTGCTACCAACTGGCACTAGTGTTGGAGAAAACCACATAACTTCCTTCGATCTCACATGTAAAATGAGACATTTCATTATTTCACTTATAAAGTTCTATATGTACACACTTAATAAATTTATCATGCTCCTAGAACATGATGTGCTCATGATGGAGATGTGAAATCAACTTCACACATCCTGACATGTTTATAGTATCGACCTTTAAGTACTTGTATGTAGATTTATTTTTTCTTATAGCATCAGTGCAATACCTATGTCTTTACAAGAAAGAGGTTTCTGCATTTCTCACATGCTCAAAGTCAACAAGTTAAAATGAATTTGCTGAGTTTGTAGCTATATGTAGGCTTAAGTTAAAATAAGCATAAAGGTATAAGATTCTTTATATGTCTCTTTCCTGGTCAAACATCAATTTTCAGACAGGTCAATCAAGAAACTTGAATTTTGTGTTTTGGGTTTTTTTTTCTTTGTATATTATTAAAAACCATCGAGTCTAACCAACACAACAAAAATTTTAAGTACTTGTTGAAATGAATACAATAACTACTTTGACCCTAGGAAAAAAAGTTTTACATTCTTCACTCAGGAGGCTGAGGCAGGAGGAGTGTTGCAAGTTCAAGACCGGCCTGGGCTACACAGTGAGCCCAAGGCCAACCTGAACTCTGTAGTGAGACCCTGTCTCAAAAAGACAAAATAGAAAATGTTTTACTTTTTTTCCAAGTCTACAAAACTGTTTTCAATAGTGTGATGTCTAAAATACTTTTAAGCTTTTTATTGTATATTTATTATTGATATCCTAAGAATAGATAATATGATTTTTCACTATCTTTATGGTGAAACATTTTCTGCATTACGAATGGGTCAATGTGGTCTTGTATTGCTAAAAATCTTTGAGTAGCTGGGTCTGTAATGTATTCTAAAATACCAAACAGTTAGATACAGCGCTAATTTACTAATGGCAGTTTGAGAGAATAGAGGCATTATTTCGTTATAATAGTAGGTACATTGATTCAAAAAAGCACTGAAATTTATAATATATGAAAAAATATGGGGGAATCTAGGACTTGGAAAAAAGGAAATATTATATGCATAATATATACTTACATATATGCAACATTTTCTTTTGTATAAAAGTACTGTACATATATACCTATGTGTGTGTTTACACCTTCAAGCGTAATTCTTTTTGGACTTATAAACTGATGCCTAAAGTAACTAACCTGCACAGCACCACAGTGTGGATTTAGAGAAAGAAACATTTGGTTTTCACCTTTTAATCTCAAGCCCAAGTTATATGATTTGGGTAACTTACCTAATATGTCTTGTCTAGTTTCCTCATTTGTAAATTGGATGTTTTAATAATAGTCCATGTACTTAATATTAAACAACATGTATCCAATAATTAGGATGAAGAATCCTCATATAAACGTGCACACTAACACCACAGCAGGGCCTCTTTTCTTGCAGTTTCAGGGGAGGCCTTTGTGGCACTGTGCGGGCTGCTCTAGCATTACAAAGGAATGATCCGAAGCCATTCAGGAGGACTGGGGAAGGGAGAGGTCTAGGGCCTTGCCAGGCTCGCTATTTACCTCCAACCTGCAAAGACTTGAAGAGGTCAATGACAGGAACTAGGCACAAGCAGGGGCATTTCAAGAAGCCATCTGTTTGAAATGACTACCAACCTCACCCTCCAGGGCAGATGTGAGGGGTCCTCTCTCTCACATTGGGAGGGTCTGACTTATGGTCCCTGGAGTCAGGTGACCAGGGTCTAGAGCTGCCCCAAGATACAACACACGTATAGATGAGGAGAGTGCATGCTCACTTCTGGGAAGGGGAGTGTGTGCATGTATGAGAGAGAGAGAGAGAGAGTGAGAGAGAAAGCATGTGTCTTCAAAAGTTTTCTACGTTTATCTGAAATAGAAAGAAGGATCAAGGATATATGAGTGTTTCTCATAGAAATGAGCCCATGGCCACGTGGCCCGGGCAGCCTTCAGCACAGCTATGTTGCACCTGAATGAGGAAAGCATGCATGTGTCTGCTTCTTAGGGACCACAGTGAAGCTGTGCAGGCTCAGATCCATTTCTAATCCTGTACAAGAAGATGGCAGGGACAGACAAGGTGACCCATCTGCCACCACGAAGAGAGAGAGAGGAACATGGTGTCTGGGAACATAAACTACAGGGCTGCTTGTCCCAGAAGTGCATGGTGGAGCTTCCCAGTAGCTCTCCAAGGAAACGTGGAAACATCCACACCACCTTCCAAAGAGTCTGCCATAAAGAGGGGTCACCGCTGCAGTGACAATGCTCTACTACTGGTAGCAAGGACTCTGTCTTTTCTCATGTTCTTCTCTTTCTCCACCTCCACCTTAACCCCTTACCACTAAAAATTGGTCTGTTGGGCGGGGTGTGAGGGACACGGATCTGGGCTGCATGTCCAGCTCACAGTGGGCTGTGCGCTCTCTCGCCCTCACCACTAGCTGAATGGGCACAAGCGGGTGAGAAAGAGGGGCTTTTATTAATTAAAAAATACTTAACTAACAAATGAAGATTGCATATGTTCGAGCTGTACAAAGCATGCTGACTTGCTAAACACTGTGTACTGATCCTAGGGGTCAAATTAATTAGCACATCCTTCACCTCCCAAAGCTAACCATTGGGTGTATAAACACGTGAAATCATTCTTATCAAACTTCTAATAAACACTGCAGTATCATTAACTACGGCAACTGCAGGGCACATGAGTCCTTTCGATCTGACGTTTCACAATCTTCAGTGATCTGTCACATTTTGAAAATGTTAATATTTGCCTTAACTTTTCCATAGAGACAACATTCATCTAGCTTTATCCATATTACAGTAAATGGTTAAAATTGCTCCATTTCATCTTATTATTTTGATCTCTTCTTCTATCTAACTCTTGGTACAGAAGACATACATATATATGAAGAAGTATAGCATGTATAGTATGCATAGTACATATAGAATACATAGTAGATATGGTATGTACATGTAGTATGTGTCGCATGCACTGAGGTCTTGGAATGTCTTGCTGCAGGCAGGGTGAACTGCTTTACACTACGTGAAATCCACAGAACTTAATTACACTATAATTGAAAGTCTACCTGTTCTCAACATGTTCCCATTTTCCCCACTGGGTAGCTCCTGGTAACAATATTTTTACTCTTTTCTTTTTTGAGTCCTAATTTTTAAAGTTTAGAGGTCTCAATAATTAGCCTGGTTTAAACCTGTGCTAGCCAATACAGTAGCCACCAACCACATGTAACGATTTAAATCTAAATTAAAAATAATGAATTTTGACACAATCAAAAACCTAGCTCATCAGATAGCCAGTCCACATGCTCTGTAACTACATGCAACTACTTTACCAGACAGTGCATATATAAAACACTTCTGGTTGTAGTTGAACTCAATACTGAACCTAATGGTTTTTTGTTTGTTTGTTTGTTTGTTTTGTAAGTGGAAGGCACCAGAGGAATTGAAAACGTTTTGTTGTTGTTTTTGTCTTGAGGCAAGGTCTCACTGTGTAGCCCAGACTGGCACATGTATCTCTGTGTAGCTCACTGTGTAGCCCAGAATAACTTCAAACTCATTGCCATCCACCTGCCTCAGCCTCCCCGATGGTGCACATATATTGCTTTTCACATCTGTCTATAGTTTTTCTATTACAGGAGTGTGAGCAAATTTCATATAAGGAAAGATAATTAATGTGATTCCAATTAATAAGTGATACCTCTTTTGAGTATTATTTCTATATGTGCTATTTAAAAGTACTAATTAGCCAGGCATGGTGGTGCATGCTTGTCATTCCATCATTCGGGTGGGCTGAGGCAGAAGGATTCTGTGAGTTTGAGGCAAGCCTGAGCTACATAATGAGTTCAAGACTGGCCTGAACCACATAGACACCTGTCACAAAAGACAATGGAAGAAAGAAAGAAAAAAAGAAAGACAGAGAAAGAAGAAAGAAAGAAAGACAGAGAAAGAAGAAAGAAGAAAGAAAGAAAGAAAGAAAGAAAGAAAGAAAGAAAGAAAGAAAGAAAGAAAGAAAGAAAGAAAAAAAGAATGAAGCATCACTGTTTGGAATAATAAAGACCATTTGATTTAGTGTTTGTGCACTGAGGTACTTCAGTGCCCTCTCTCTTTTTCTCTCACTCTCTCTTTCTGGATTGAACCCAGGGTCTTCAAAATTTGCCCTGAACTCTAACTCCAGTACATTTTTTTTCAGGGTCTCAGTAAATTGTTGCATTGGTCAGACAGGACTCGAACTTGTAATACTCCTGCCTCAACCTCCCAGAGTGCTGGAATTATAGGCAGGCACCACCACACCCTCCTAATATTTTCTTTCTCTTACAGATATTTTAGATGTAGTGAGAGAAGATTAACAAAGAACTAGTAAAGTCACTGAAGCCAGATGAAATCATGGCATTTGTGATGTTCTAAATATTTACTCTAGGTTTTAAACATGAACATAAATACACAAGTGTTACTAAAATATTGCAAATATATTTAAAAATACTTCCATAGGGTTGAAAAATTTAAAATTCTTTAAAATCAGTTTTTTCAAATTGTAGTGAATTTTGTTTCAGTCTTACGTGATACCACACTTAACACTAACACTTATATCACTAAGATGAGTAATTTAGATGCTTGAAAATATTCTTAGACCCCCTCTTGAGTTGAAAAAAAAATGATAGTGTCTTTTTCCCTTTTAGGCATTTCTACAAAGTAGAACAAAAGGCAATTAGATTTAGTCCACTTACAAATATATTTGTCCTCTTTTTATCTATGATTTTATCAAGATTGGATGTGACATATTAAAAATCAAAAAATTACATGAACTACTTTGTCATGAACATCAACTTACAAAAAAAGTTCTTCACACAATACTCCTTGGGGGAGTAAGTGGGAGTTTTGTACTGAAAACATATGGCGAGTCAACAAATAGTGCTTTTGCAAGGTGTTCTAAGTGGAGATAATTTTCCTTTAAATCTCCTGAAAAATGAGAGCACATGAGTGCTAGAAATGTTAGAGAATTTAAAATGTAACCCCAACCCTATTCTTTGGCAGATGTAGAATAAGTCCACAAGCAAATTCTTCCAGTGGCAGCATAACATAGGAGTAAAGGATGGGAATTATCAGACACATCAAAAGGGAAATTAAAATTTTAAACAAAAGCCTGCCATGAATGACTGCAAAACCAAGCAGATGTGTTCTGACAAGCCTGAAAACAGAGCACTCCTTCCTTCACGTAACCCACGCTTGTTTAACTGATGACCTTGCAATGTAACTTGAGATGTTTAAACCCGCTTGGCCACCTGTGACGTCACTCAACCCTCCAATCATAATGCACCTAATCTATTCTTGTACCTCTGCCTTGCTCTCTCTATAAAAACCCCCAAATGCAGCGTGGGAGTGCGGGTGGGGACTTGACTCTTTGGGACAGATCCTGGTGTAATAAACTGCTTCCTAAGCCCCCTCGGTGCTAGTTCTTTCTGTGTTCAGTCTGTTTTCCGTAACAACACAAAATTAAACATGGCATGGGTTCTCATATAAGAAACCCAAAATAAAATTAATTGAAGAGCAAAATAAACAAAAGATAACAGAAAACTTTTTTTGCAGAAGTGACAGGGACAAAGAGAGGGGGCAAGGAGATGATGAAGAATGAGGAGGATGAAGATGTGTGTTGTGCGTTTACCAATTCCTCATGAAGAATGCAATCCTTGCACACTGCAAACACGCAAAAGTTTTTAAAAAAGAAAATAGAAACAATGGGGAATTAGAATTAGACTAAACTTACATCCTGACCCTGAAGCATATTTGTTAGCAAATCTGGGCATGTTCCTAATATCTGTAGGTTTTTGTTTCTTTACAAATATCTTTGGAATAATAATACAATACCAACTAAAATCATACCAATTTTGTAAGTTCCTCATAAAAGAAAAAGTATTTATAACACATAATTTATGTTAGAAATCTTTTTCTCAGCAAAAAATCACCAAAAGAGTGAAAAGACAACCCACAGAGCGGGAAAAACTTTTAGCCCGCTGTTCTTCAGACAAAGGACTAGTGTTTAGAACATATAAAGAAGTGAAAAAATCAGACTCCCCAAATGTAAAGACCCAATCGAGAAATGGGCATCTGAGATGAATACACACTTCTCAGATGAATAAATGAAAATGGCAAATAAATATACAAACAAGGGTTTAACATCATGGTCATTGGTGAGATATAAATTTTAAAAAACACTGAGATTGCATCTCACTCATGAAAGAATGGCTGTCATCAAGAAATCAACCAATAACAAATGCTGACAGAGTTATGAGGAAAAAGGAACCCTTCTCCACTGTTGGTGGGAGTGTAGACTGGTGCAATCACTGTGGAAATCAGTGTGAAGCATCTTCAAAAAACTAGGACTAAAGGTAACATTCAACCCAGCAATTCTTCTTCTCGGCATCCTCCTAAAAGAATTAAAAGCATTGCATCATTTTGATAGAAACGCACTCATGTTTATAGTAGCACAACTTGTAATAGCCAAATCTTGGAAACTGCCCAACTGCCCATCAACTGGGGAATGGATAAAGAAGATGAGGTTTTTCTATACAATGTAGTATTACTCAGCCATAAAGATGGATAAATTTGAGACATTTAGAGGTAAACAAATGGACCTTGAGATCATACTCTTAAGTGAAATAAATCGGGCAAATGTGTAAATATTTCATTTCTTCTCTGGTGTGAGAAACTGAGAGGGTAAATAAACCAAAATGCATAATAGATATTATGAAATAAGAAGAAATTGTTTGAAAGGAAAGCGGAACTAGGGATAAGGGAGGAGGAAATGAAAGAAGGGAAAAGAAAAACCTGAGCAAAGGAGGATAAAATGGAAACAAAGCTCTGTAAGTAAGCGGGGTAAGAGGAGTTGAAGAGAGAGAAGGAGGATGGGAAAAAATGAAGAACCAAGATACATCATGAACAGGTACATACATGTTCCCTATAATGAATGGGCTCTTTATCTATAGCTAAATGGTAGCAATAAACAATAATAATAATAATAATAATAGTAGAAATCTTTTCTTCTCTGACCACACTCTGTGTCACAAGGCAAGGTGAGTGGAGTGCAGTAACAAACCATGCCCTTTCCCCATGTGACCTCTGCTCAGGGACTTTGGCAGCCCAAGGTCAGCCCTGCTGAACTGTTTTTCACAAGGCAGGTCTTCTGTGCCAGCGTGAGAATAAATAATGCCAACTCTTTGCTGCATTTGCTTCAAATTGCTCTTCTGTATTTCCATGCTTGTCCTCAAAATGGAAAAAAATCTACATTTTCTCAGTCCCAACCTCTTCTCTTCCATTGAGAATGTTTTGAACGGATAACTACGTCTTACAGGCAGATTTCATGCGTAGGATCTTGTGCATAGACTTTGACTGAAACAGTGAAGGGACAAACTAAAATCAGATCTACAGGAGCAGAACAGGCAGCAGGTGGCATCTGGGACTTACCGGAGAGTACTCACCGAGTACATCGCCCTCCTGTGAGTATGGATCCCACAGAAGTGGGGCCCTGGGGTGGTCCAGATTTGCCTCCAAGTCCATTAACACACCCGTGTGCACTTCAGGCACCTATCAGTAATGGGGTAGGAAGTACCATTCTTTCAAATACTTAAGGGGGTGTGGTCTGAAGGAGCTCACACAGGACTGAGACAGTGTTTATGAGCAGAGAATTCCCATAGTGAAGACCTCCCGGCCCACAAGATTCTGGAAGTACATGAGGTTCTTGCTCTTGGAGCCTATCAGCCCTGGTTCTGAGGCCATAGAGTTTATGTGCTGTGTGACAAAGAGAGTTTCTGACTGGCTTCTTTTCCCCTGAGGTCAAGAGTCAGAGCCCAAGGTTCATGGTCAGAGTTCACAGTGTGGGGATGCTTGGCCTTCACCTCTTTTCTTGCACCTTAGGAGTAAGGTCCAGCTGTTCTCCATGCCTTGTGCTTTTGAGTTCTAAAATGGACCTGCTCTTCAACAATTGGTGGACACATCCCAAGATATCAGACTATAACTAAGTGACAAAGAAAAGATATTTATTATTTTAAATTACTATAGCTGGTATCTATGTCAAATTTCCATTTCTCCAGGTCATGGAAGCATATCAAGCAATCACAACCTTTTCCCCACTCTGATTATGTTCTGTGGTGGTTTGCATTACTAGAAGAAATTAACAGGGTTCTTGCCTAATACTGTCTATTTGGCCTCCCACATGGTCAGCAGATTTCTCTCTGTCTCAAGGTCACCAACCCACCCTCCTAGGTGCATGATCCCTTAGCTACAGAACTTTCCCAGAGTAGCTTTCTCTTGTTAAGATTTTCCACTCTTGACATCAGCAGTGGTAGACATTTAGATGCAAGGAGGTTTTGGGAGTTCCTATCATAGACTGGGTCATAATGATGTGGAAAATGTATTTCCTCAACATTCTGGAAGCCAGGATTCTGAGGTCGAGATGTCAGCCTTGTTGGTTTCTTCTGAAGATTCTCTCCTTGACTGGACAAGGCCGACTTCTTGTGCCTTCATATGTGTCTTCCCTCCATGCATCTGTGCTCAAATTTCCTCTTTTTTAGAAAAGTACTTTTGGAGTAGCGTGCCACTTCTCATGCGGCCGAAGGGATCCTGAGAGAGGGCAATGCGAGATTAAGAAAAGACAAGACATGTAGGAAAAGGAAAGACGGGACCCAGTAGGACTTATTTACACAGTCTGCCTCTAGCATGGCGTGATTCTGGGGTTGGCTTTGCTCCATTCTCAGGAGTTTGCTGATCTCTGGCTCAGCCACACCCCACGCTATGACCCATTCTATTGATTTTATTTAACTCACTTGTTTGAAGAACATATCTCTACATACTATTCTACTCAGAATATTGGGGGTTAGGGTGTTAATCTGAATGTTGGCAGGTTACTATAAGTACTGTAAGATACAGAAAACACCAAACTTCTCACATACACACTGCATGAACTAAACTCCAGAGTGCTACACAGGGCCTCTTTGATTAGCTACTCTATCCAGATATTTCCTATTCCTTAAATCACTCAGCTGTGGGAAGCATGGTTTGTGTATGTATTTCATATAAAATCACAGTTTTGGGCAAGGTGTCTGAATTTCCCACATCTTAATTACAGTGTTGTTTTATAAAATATAATCCTGCAGTTTTGCCTCATAGGAGATATTGGCAGTGTTTGGAGAGAGTTGTGGTTGTCACAATTAGGGAGATGCTACTTGCAGCTTATTGAAGAGATCAGGAATGCTGCTAAACCTCCTGAAATGCACAGGTCAGTTTCCACACAAAATATCACCCAGCTTCAGAATGACAGAGCCTCTTACAAGAAATCGATCTCACCTCATGTTGTAGAAAAGCTTAGTCTTGGCATCATGTTTACTTCTGGGCTCTGAGTCCTTTTAGTCTCATTTGAAAACCTAGCTTTAGGAATGGAAAATTTTTTCTTGATTCCACCTAATATCATATTAATGAGACACTAAATTCAGTAAAGATTAATTGACCAAATGAGAAAAGAAGAAAGCTTATTAGAACTATTAGGAAAAATAAACTCATATATCTAATTCAAAAAAATGTATTCCATCATACCAGGAGCTCCAAAATAATAAGTACAACACATCATCAGAAAATATGTGATGATATGTAGGTGAAAAGTTAAAGATTTACTCTGAAACTAGGATCCTTGAAGGATTTAGTGCACTGATACTTGTCAAAGTGATAGAACAAAGTTTATAGAAAAACCCAGGGTTCTTGGAACATATTTCATTAGCAAAAATGCTCTGCATTCTATACTTATTGGTTTTACTTAAAATGTTCATGTTAAAAAGACAGTAAACATAACTGGGATCCAAGGTTAGTTTTTATTATCAATGCTTGGATAACTTGGTATCACAAAGTCCTTGCAGATGTTCATTTTATAGGGTTGTACTATATTCCTTGCGCTACTAATGATTCCATTAATCATGGGGAGTTCTTACATGTATGTAACACACCTTAAATTTTTATGTCCCCTTTCCTGTCCCTCTTTCCCCTTTCACCTCTGTCTCCTCATTTATAAAAATAAAAACCTTTCTGTTTACTATTATCTACCTCTTATTTTCCTCTTTAATTTTATTTATACTTTAAGTTTCCCAGGAGAAACCATGAGATATTTAAGGCCATGTGTCTAATTTCTTTCATTTCACATTACGATCTCAAGGTGCACCCTTTTTTCTACAAAGGACTCAAACTTCTTAAAGTCTTGTTTCTTGGCTCCTTGATGTTTTATTCTACAAGAATCTATTTCTGTACTCATATCTCAGATTGGCTCCAGGAAAATAGGTTTGCCATGCCCTGGTTATCAGCTCATCTGAGTCCAGTGAAAAGGAACATCTTCATATGCAATCCAGTGACTGGAGCTGGTGTGTTAAAAGGTGAGCAGAATTCTAACACTCATGTCGATCCCCCAAGACTGGGAAAACTGCTTGGAATTGGCAGAATCTTCACTGTACATACCCGACTGACTTGTACTGCCAGGATCCTGAAAGACAGCACACCCTGGGTTAGCCTCAGTGGGGTCACGTGACACTCTGGACAAGGGAAGGAAGGACTCCTTTTGAAGGGAAATGGAGGCTCTGGATTAAGCTACTCCAGCAAGCTTCCCACCTGTCAGAATATCCCATTTCTAATTCATCTGATATTTATTCTTGAACACTTCCAATAAGAAATAAGAAATGTCTTGCACTCTCTCCCCAAATCTCTTAGATTTTTCAGCAACAATTTTCTGCACTTCCAAATTTCTGTTTCCATCATCTGGGATCACTAACTCATGTTCTCATATCACATAAATCCACTGGAGTACATTAAGGTCTCTGAATCTAGAGTAATTATTCTTCATTTCCTGGCTTCATTTTACCAAGTTGGGTTCCAGATTTGCTACAATTAGTTGGTGTAAGTACTTTTCATTACTTTACATTTTTTCTCTTCATTGTCCTAAACTCAAAAGTTTTATATCTTCTCTCTGACCATAGCTGACAGAAAAATTACAAAATTGTCTGATTATATTCACAGTCAGATAAATATATACATACTGAACATACACATTATATATAAGTTGGAATATGGTTGCAATACATGAAATTTACATTCATTGTGGGAGATTAGTACATATGTATAGCTCCATTATTTTCTATGTCCTTTTGTGCACTTCTCCTTCTTTGTATTTCCCCCTGTTGTAGTCAGGGATTGTAAAGAAAATAATTACATATAGGACACATAATTAATAGTATTATTTTATAGTAGTCATCTAAGAGTTAAATACAAGAAGTACAGGAAATCTGTCCACACACTAAGACCCAAGAAATCCAACTGAGGATATGGATTTCATGGCAATGTCCTGCATGAGTTCACCTGAAGACCTAGAACCCACAAGAGTAGCCCCCACAAGTCCAGTTGGAGGCCTAGAGCCCAAAACAATGACTCATGTAAGTCTGTTTCATGCATCTGCGCTGGGAAGGCCTCAAGGTCAGCAGTGGAAGCCAGAAAGTCTGTGTCAGCTGTGTGAAGGATCTGTACTGGAGCTAGGAAGCAATGCTAAAGAAAAGGACCAGGGTTCCCCCAAGAAGTACCACAGCCATCCTTAGCAACAATGAGGTCTTGAGATCCTTCAACGATGAGAACAGCTGAGTTCATATTAGGAAGCCAGTGTGACTAGCTTCTCCTGGAGATTGAATAGCACACCATCTTCCCTGCTAGAGCCAGGAAGCATTGCACAAAGTAAGGACCAGATCACCCCAAAGTGAACCACAGCCATTCTCAGCCACACCATGGTCCCAAGATCCTCTGCTGATGAGAACAGCCAAGTTCATATCAGGGAAGAAGCTCAACAAACTCCTCCAGGAGAACTCACGGCAACAGGGGAACCAACAGTACCAAACAATGACAGTGCTACTCTTCCTCTCCAGGTCTCCTTTTTATGCTGGCAACTATCTTCAGATGGGCCTTCTATAGTCAACACCATACTGATTCAGTTCAGCTGGTTGTTACAAGTTGACCACCAGTTGTCAATCCCCCAAAAAACCAGCCCTGGTCAAACTGATAATCATTCACATTTCCTTAAACCATAGTCTCTAGTGGCAGATTTGTGAAAAGTTAATATGTTTTGGTGTATTCAGATTTATATTAATATAGCAATTAAATATATACAATTCTTATTGTAATAATTCCTGCATCAACAGCAAAATATTCAAAGGGTGACCAAAATTCAAAGCTAAAGCATAATACTTTGACTAATTAACCTGATTACAAACATATAAAAATGACATTAAAATCAAATTTAAAAAACTTACAGTCACAGTTATTTCTTCCCATTAACTTATAACAGGGAACCCCAAGACTAAAAACAAAGGATCTTCTGCAATTCAAAATACACTCTTCCTTTCAGGTGAAAAACTTCAGTTCATTTTTTTCATTGTCCTGTTCTTCTCAACAACCATACTCTCCTCTATGTCATCTTTGTGACCCACAGCTCCTCTGGAGCCTTCCATCTGGTCAAATGTTTTGAGTCACTCTACTGGCTCTTTGCTCTCAATTTCTAACAGATCTGGCCAAAATCTCTCAGCAGTAACCATGCTACCAACCCAACAATAGACAGCACTGCAATTTTTCTGCCACCCAGGTAATATCTCTAAACACAAGCAAAACACAGACCAACATTTAGCCAAAACACAATATACTACCTGGGATCCAGCAGCCGATCCAGTCCTTCTCAATAGAAGCCTTCTGAACTTCATTTTAACAAGCAGCATTTCCATCAGTATTCTGGTTTTCCAGTGCTCTGACCAGAGTCTCCAATATAGTTTGCAGTACACAGGGGCTGCCTGTTTGGCCGGTGTCTCAAAATCTTTCCAAATTAATTTCCAAGGCTTTTAAGCAAAATGGCCAGGCAACATCACAGCAATGACCCCCACCCACTCAGTACCAGTTTTGTCATAATCAGGAATTTCAAGGAAAACAATTACATACAGGACACATAATTTATAGTACTGTTTTATAATAGTCACCCAAGAGTTAAATACAAGAAGTACAGGAGATCGGTCCACAACATTAAAACCCAAGGAATCTAACTGAGGGCCCAGATCCCACAGCAGCATCCTGCACAAGTCCAGCTGGAAGCCTAGAACCCACAAAAATGACTCATGTAAGTCTGTTTCATGGATCTGCACTGGGAAGGCCCCAAGGTCAGCAGTGGAAACCAGAAAGTCTGTGCCACCAAGGTGAAGGATCTGTGCCAACGGGCTGAGGGTTCTGCACTGGAGCCTGGAAGCCATGCTCAACAAAAGGACCAGGCCTTCCCCAAAAAGTACCACAGCCATCCTCAGAGATGAGGTCCTGAACTCCTCAAACAATAAGAACAGCCAAGTTCATATCAGGAAGCCAGCATAACAAACTTCTCCTGGAGACTGAACAGCACACCATCTTCCCTGCCGGAGCCAGGAAGCAATGCACAAAGTAAGGACCAAAGCACCCCAAAGTGAACCACAGCCATTCTCAGCCACACCATGGTCCCAAGATCCTCTGCTGATGAGAACAGCCAAATTCATATCAGGGAAGAAGCTTGACAAAGTCCTCCAGGAGAACTCATGGCACCAGGAGAACAAACAGCACCAAACAACAATACTATTCTTCCTCTCCAGGCCTCCTTTTTATGCTGGCAACAATCCTTAAGTGGGCCATCTAAACTCAACACTATGCTGATTCAGTTCATCTAGTATTACAAGTTGACCACCAGTTATCAATCTCCATACACCCCTTTCCCCGATTGCCTTCCCCAGCTCCAACTCATCTGTCATTATTTTACTTTTTAATTTATTTATAATTGGGCTTCTCATATGAGAGAAACTGTGATATTTAACTTTCTGTGCCTGGTTCATTCTGCTTTACAGTATGGTCTCTGGATGAATCCATTTTTCTGCCTCATCACCTATACTTAAAACTGCATCCTTTCTCTGGTCATCTTTGCAATAAATAACCTACTTCTTCATCTCCTCTGTATCCACCTATGCAACTGAATCTGGTTATTAAATCTAGAAGTCCTTTGGTGGAGTTTTTGGGGTCTTCTGTGTAGACTATCTTATAATCTGCAAATAATGATAATTTAACTTCTTCCTTTCCTATCTTTATTCTTATTTTTTTCTATTTTCTAATTGCTCTGATTAATGTTTCCAGAACTATATTGAATAGGAGTGGTGATGGTGGACTTCCTTGTCTTGTTCCTCATTTTAGAGTGAAAGTTTTCATTTTTTGAGCATTCAGGATGATGTTGGCTATTGGTTTGTCATAGATGGCTTTTATCAGATTGAGAAATTTTATCAATTTTCTGTAGGGTTTTCTTTTGTCGTGAGTGGGTGTTGGACTTTGTCAGATGCTTTCTCTGCATTATTGAGGTGATAGTATGGTTTTTGCCTTTGGCTCTGTTGATGTGGAACATTACATATTTTGATTTGTTGAACCACCCCTGCATCCCTGGGATAACTCCTACATTGTCATGATGCATAATGTTGATGATTTGCTGCATTCTGTTTGTCAGTATCTTATAGAGAATTTTTTGCGTCTATGTTCATAGGGGAGATTGGCCTATAGTTCTCTCTTTTGGTTGGGTCTTTCTCTTTTGGTATTAGGGTAATATGCTTGCTTCCAGGAATGACTTTGGGGGTATTTCTTCCTTTTCAATTTCTTTAGAGAGTTTAATGAGTAATGACATTAGATCTTCTGTAAATTTCTTGTAGAATTCAGCAGTGAAACCATCAGTACCTGGGCTGCTTCTTTTCTTCTTTTTCTCCTTCTTCTTCTTCTCCTTCTTCTTCTTCTTCTTCTTCTTCTTCTTCTTCTTCTTCTTCTTCTTCTTCTTCTTCTTCTTCTTAAGTTTTTAATTACATTTTTAATTTTATTGACTAATATCAGATTATTTAGAAGTTTTATATCTTTTTTATTCAACTTTGGTAATTCATATGTATCTAGGAATCTATGCATTTCTTCTGTATATTCCATCTTATTACAGTAAATGTTCTCAAAGTAGGTATTGATGATCTTCTGGATTTCTGAAGGATCAATTGTGATTTTACCTTTTTCATTCTTAATTACATAAATTTGAGTTGTTACTTTTTTGATAGGTTGGCTTAGGGTTTGTCAGTTTATTTAATATTTCAAAGAACTAATTCATTGATCCATTTATGTTTTTTTATTGACTCCTCAATTCTGGAGATTTTGCACCTGCTTTTCCTATCTTTCTGTCATTATTTTTCCAATGTAATAATGTTTCCAAATGCAATGAAAACTTTTGCTTTCCTTTTTTATTTCTTGATGTTTCAGAACTATATGTTGTGTTCTCCTTGGCTTCTATTTTCTTTGTAGACTTCTCTTATCCTCTTACCCCCTTGCTTTGATTTCTAGTATTCTTCCCTCTTTTCCCTTTGATGTCTCTGTTCTAGACAGCTTCTGCCTGTAACCTCTTCTGTTCTTGACTCACACTCTTTGCTTAGATACAGTCATGAGTCTTTTAATATCATTTCTATGCTGGAAGTTTATCAAACCACATTTCTGTCGTTTTTCTAGTCCTCTAACCTATCAAATTGCCCACTATCAAACTTTTCAAAGCAGATTCCTTCTGTATCCTCCATGTTACAAAACAAACTTCCATCTTATTTCTTTACCCAAAATCTTAAGTATATCTTTGACTCTTTACTCTCCTTTGTTATTCAAATTCAGCCCTCAGTATTGATATGTCTAGAACTTTGCATTTCTCTCTACCATCACCAACACTACTTAATCTACATAACTGTCTTTCTGGTTACTGTTTTAAACCCCTAAATTTTTCTCTCTTTTTCCTTTTGTCCAATCCCAATTTCCTTAAGAAAGCCAGAGCAATATTTAGAAATATAAAGTAATATATCATTACCTATATTTTATTTTCCTTACTTAAGACACCATACTTGTACCATGAGTAAGAATGCTCTTTATGACCTGCTTCTGCCTCACTTCTCAAGTCATCTTGTATCTCTTTCCCACTTGCTCACTACCTGTCCCAAAACCTGTTTCATGTTCTTCTCATAGGCCATGGTGTTTATTAAAAGCATTTTGAAAGCAAATGCAAGAGCCTCAAATAGTAGCACCTAGATCAGTGGGAGTGCACCTATAGCATACATACTGCAGAAGGCTGTTTGTGTCATTGAAAGCTCTCAAAATTGGTTCGCCATCAATGGCACAGATTGTCTTTCTATTCCCGCTTCCAATAGTTGAAAGCTTCATCCGAGAGATTTTATCTTACTCTGTTTGGTGCTTACTCTGTTTGGTCGCCAGCACCACCATCAATCACTACAGCACATTATCCAGTTTAGTTTCTCTTGCAAATATGTTTAGTAATTATCTTGTGTGCCTAGTTGCACGTTCCGTGTCTCTTCGTCTAACAGAAACTGTGTTATGCAGTAAGTATGCCACTCACTGCTTAGCATTTAGCAGAGATTGTAGCGTAGCTTTTGGTGTAAGTTGTGAGGCTGAAGCACACATTTCTTACATCTCACCTTATTTATTTACTTATTTGTTTTTCAGTACTGGTTATAGAACTCTGGTTCCCACATGCTACAAAAGTGCTCCACCTAATTGTAAATTGTTTAAAATTGTGCCCTTCCACTTCATTCTCCATAATAGTCACAGTGAAAGTTTTACCTGTATTTGTAAAAATAGCCTATTATATTAGATGACAAATATACAGTTTACATGAATAGGCATTCTAACAACTTGCAATTTCCATAAACATGAGTATTTAGTTTGTATTTTGTGCTTTAAATCTAGTAATTCTCAAAGAATGCTTGCTAAAATAATCAGCGATTTCTGAATGCAGTGTTGTGGCCTATTTTCTTCTTTTTAACACAAACATTTTGTTATTGACATCTCCATGGACAAAGATAACCTATAGGAATCTTATTCAAACTCTGAAAGTTACTAAAGTGACAATTTCTTCACTACTCTTAACCTAGTCTCTTAACCAGACCTCCTTTCCCTTGAATATGAATACTTTTATCTTTATTTTGAAGAAAATTTTAAGACGTTAATACATTTGTAAGAAATGCTGCAGAAAAATTCTATTTTCCACTTTGTTGTAATATTTTATATAATAGCACAATATCAAAACCAAAAATCTGATGCTGATGAAATCTATTGATTGTATTTAGATCTGGTCTGTTTTATATCAGTCCACGTGTGTTTGTGTGTTTCATCTGATTCTTAGCAATTTTATCCAGGATTTGTATGATAAATGATATTTGACCTAAATTGTATAGACTCTACTGGCTTGGGGTTCATCCAGGGCGTTACTAAAGCACATTTTTGGTGCATCTGAGTGGGTTGTGGAAGTGTGGTCTTGGGTACAATATCTGGTCTCTGGCCCCTTCCCTGCCAGCACCATTCCCTTGCTTTGCTTACCAGGCTACTGTGAGCTAAGCCTCTCTGCTTCACGACGTCCTCACACAATGATCCTTCTGTCTTGGAGACAGTGGACCAAGGACTGAATCTCCTGCAACCATAAACCAAATTCAATCTCTCTTCCTTTACATTTTTAGTGTCAGGTGTTACAGCCCAGTGATGGGAAAGCTAACAGTTTCTTAGTTACTTTTCTTGTTGATGAAACAAAATATTCAACACCCAAAGTTAAAGGAAGAAAAGATTTATTTTGAATCAGTTTGTAGAGCTTTCAGTTCATAGTTGGCTGGCTCCAAGGCAAAGTCGCACTGCAAAGGAGCATTGCAGAGGAAAAGTAGTTCATGGCAGGAAGAAGGTAACAGCAACAAGTGACCATACTAGCCCTCTTTCATCCCTTCTGTTTTATCCAGCTACCCATCTTTAATGCAGGTAGCATTCACACCCTTAATCCTACCATTGCATCCTTGATCCTAGCATCACACACTTCAGATCCAACCACTTTGGAAAATTTCAACCTATGACTGCATGAGGCTTGGGGTGGGGGAAAACATTTAGACACAAACCATAAAATACAGTAGGAATTTGAGTACTATCATTTCACAGGCACAGCCATTTATTTCTCTCCCCACCTCCTCAATTCTTAGCAAACTGCTCTTTATCTCTAGCATTTTGTCACTTCAATTATGTAATATAAGTGGAATAATGTAGTTGTGAACCTTCTAAGATTGGATTGCTTTTATTCAGCATAATTCCCCTGAGATTCATCCGAGTTCTCTGGTCTATCAACAATGGCAACTTTTATTCTTAAATCATATTCCATGATATGGATGTAGTATGATTTAGTCAGTCATTCATACTGGAAGGATCTTTGAGTCATTCTCCAACTTGGAGATATTATGAATAATGGACAATCATGCACATCTTTTTGTGTGATCATAAGACTTTATTTCTTTGGAACAATGCCACAAACATGCATTTTAAAAGTAAGAAACCAGCCAAAGATCAAAATGCTTATGGGAAAGGCAGCTTTGGAGTCCTTATGAACTTGGCAGCCATAGGAGAGATGTGCTGTAGTACTTTTTCATAGATAGAAAGTATGTTCCTCTGTTATTCTGAAGTTTCTGTATTGTTTAATTTTTCTTAATCAACTCCCAATCTTTCAACCATACCTTATAAAAGCTAACCCCATAGGTGATTAGAAATCCAGAACTTTGGCAATAAAATGTATTCAGCTATTGTATTATCAAATGAATCATACTGACAGTTGCCCATGACACCAAACCTGTACTATCATTTGTGGCTTTTTATTATAATATCTATCCTATTGTTCTTAGTGCTGAAACTTGTGTTTTTATGGTATCTACTATTAACATGCCATGTGGCATAAAGTATACAATTATTTACTATTACATAATGAATACTTGAATCAATCAACTTTGATTCTATGTATGGATTATGTGATTATAGACATTCAGTGCACGTAGATAAAATCAAACAGTAGAAAGTGCTATCAGTCTAGTAATTATTTGCCATGCATCCTAAAGAACATACTGGGTTTTTTGTTGTTCTTATTGAACAATTGAATTGTCTATTAGCTTCAGACTACCAGAGAGTTACTATTGATTTTGATGTTTTCATTTTGTTTGTCAGTCAAAGCTAAATGTTTTATACAACTTTTCCTTCCTGGAATTACCATTGAAGTTTTCTAAATGAAAACATGTTTTGCCGTATAATTCACCATAAAGACTAAGGACATTCAATGCACATCTCTTTACCTCAATATATTACTATTTTTACTTTCATTTTGCATTACTTCTTAACCATACAGAAAATATTATATATTTTTCTCCTAATTTTGGAATAATATTTGTCTTAAAATGTCTTAAATTCAATGCCTTTGTAATTCTTTGATCTCCTTCATCATCATTTTCTCTTTCTCTACCTTAGAATATGCAAAAATCTCATTCTACAAAATTATTTTATTATCCTTAATATTTTACCTTTGTTATGTCAAGTTTTTTCCCATATGTACTTCATAACTTGTTCTATTGTCTTTTCCTCTAACCTTTACTTCACTACATAAATTCATGCTCCATTCTCATCTCTCAGCCAAAATGACAACCCCAAATTTGACAATGGTGGTCTCCTTATTCCATAAAAAAATAGTATTTATCCTCAAGCCTCCCAGCACAGTCAGAGGTGGTTACCAAATCTATGTGAATTTTTTTTCCCTGTCAGTGGGACCCAAAACACTTTCCTGCTTTGCTTCTAATAAATATTGAAGATGCACAGTTTCTTTCCCATTCCATTGGGAAACACTAATTTCTTTGAAGCACGGATGAGCTAGAATCATGAAGATGCCATCTGAGGGCAGGATTTAGAATTCTGGTCTGTGTCCTTGATAGCAGGCAACCACAAACATGACAGGAGGGCTAGACTCATGAAGTGCCTAATACAGTAGTGAATTCACAGGACTTTTCCTAATTTAAGTATATATATGCAGCTTTTTGTGCTGGTATGGAGACATTTTGGCTTCTTATTCCATGTAAATGTTATTTATATTCTTAAAATTTTCTTCACAGACAATAAAATTTCCACTTGAAAAGTAGAGACTATATAAGCCATAAGAGATGAGTCTTTTGAAGTTATCTTCAAGTATGTTCCTTTATGACTATTTTATCAACATTTAACTTGACATTAACTTTTCTATTTAAAAACAGGTTAGAAAACAAGGTTTTGTTAATATTCTATTTAAAAACAGGTTAGAAAATAAGGTTTTGTTAATATTCTGCATTGAATGTCCTTAGTCTTTATGGTGAATTATACAGCAAAACATGTTTTCATTTAGAAAACTTCAATGGTAATTCCAGGAAGGAAAAGTTGTATAAAACATTTAGCTTTGACTGACAAACAAAATGAAAACATGAAAATCAATAGTAACTCTCTGGTAGTCTGAAACTAATAGACAATTCAATTGTTCAATAAGAACAACAAAAAACCCAGTATGTTCTTTAGGATGCATGGCAAATAATTACTAGACTGATAGCACTTTCTACTGTTTAATATCTTAAACATAATTTAGGAGACTAAACTTAGATGCGAAGAATAAAGTCTCCACAAAAAGTCTATGCTATGAAGGCAAACAACAACACCAACAGCAACAACACTTTTGCTTCCATAGACTGATTCAGAACCATTTCCCATATTTTATAAAGTGAAGTCACCAAAATGAGATATTATCTCATGTGTAAGGAGAAAAACACACACACGATCTTTATTTATTTTCATCTAATAGAATTAATATAAATCTTTGCAGCCATAATCCAGGAAAAATGAAAATAGAAAGATGAATATGAACCTTTGAATTCCCCCATGACAATGACCCCGCTGGCCCTGCCTTTGTCCCTACCCCATCTCACTTTTCCATGTCCTCAGACATAATAAGCCTGCCACCACTAATGTTATAAAGTAGTAATTGTTGCTAATTGGTAGGGAGGCGACAGACCATTCTGGTAATGTTGTGAAACTGTAAAGAAGGAGGACTGAGAACATTCACAGGCCCAGCAGTAATTATCCACTAATTTGGCCTGTTTGTGTGGGGACAGCTCATTATAGCCCTTAAGAAACCTCAGAATAAAGAGGGAAAGTAGGTAGGAGGCAAGGTTAAATAATTAGTGCTCAGAAGATTTTTTTTAAAAGATTCAAAGAATAGGATTAAGGGCGGGAAATGTGACCAGGGTGACAATTAAGAAATGGTAGAACATTCTGAACCAAGTGAGTTTTATGTTTTTGTGGGAGTAGGGATATGTAAGAATCTGAAATCATGGCATAAAAAATGGCATGTCACTTTTTATGACTCCCTTTTAATTACGACCCTGATCATCTCCTTACATTTTATAGTGGCAATCTCATGCTTCACCAGAGATTTATTCTCATGATACTAAAAAGATTTTCAGTTTTCATAAAATAATGTGTAAGAAAGTTTTCATGTTATTTGTCCCTTAACATTTGTGAATTTATTTTGAGTAAAGAAACATATTTTCGCACTCATATACTGATAGTTTTGTAGGGACTTTGAAAAGAAATAATTATTCAAATATAATTTTGTTGGTAAGCCTGAATTCTTAGATTTATTCATATATATAAATATACATCTCAGTTTGCATATATATTATATATAAATGTATATAATATATATTTTTCCATCTCCATTTCAATAGCAAATATGCTTGTTCTTGGTTTTAAATGAATATATATAATACATATATAGATAATATACATAGTCACACGCATATGTATAACTATATTTCATCAATAATCAATTTCTATATAGTGTTTTAAAGGTTTTTTCATGGCATAATGTCTTTAATTTGCAATATTCTTTGAATCAAATTGTGTGGTTGCAATTAAATTACTTTTCACCTTTAGCAAATGAAATAAAGTGGACACATTAAAATTAAACGTGCTCTACATTTGGAGTTTCTCAGAAAACATCTATGTATATGTTAAATGTTTATTCATTGAAGGACACTAGTGAAAGTTTTAGAATAGTAAAAACCATCTTACTTTGGTAAAATATGAGAATACAGCTACCTGTAATGTAGAAATAGAAGTGTTAGTCTTATGAAACATATTCAAACTCAAATATGATATTCATATTGTAAAGTTTATAAATTTTGTCCAAAGACACATAAGATGCTCTATTGTAATACAAAATAAACATCCATAAATCAAGAGTTCAGTTGAATAAATATTTTATTCATAAGGGAAATTACGGTATCAATGTAAGTGTGGGTAAATCACTAAAAACTTATCACCCACATTGAAAATCAATTCAGAACATAAGCTAATAGCCTGATCTTCAATGAGTAAGGACTGTCTTCATTTATGTGCAAAGTAACTGCAGTGTATGAATGATTACATTCATTCTTGTCATTTTCTTCCACTTTGAAGTATGTGTGGGTATCATTCAATGAATGGCAAGTTCCTGAATACTTAGTAATTTCTGAAGCTCATCACATAAAAATCTAAGTAAGAGAATTTGCGTCTATATTATATTTTCAGATATTTTAAGTATTCCAATAAACTTATAGTTTACTAAATTTTTATTCTCAATTTCATTTTGAATGCTACCAGTAACTTTATGCCATTTTCTGCTTGTATTCTTACCCTCATTAGACATTCTCCATGTAAAAACACTAAAACTGTCAAATTACTTTTCTCACTAGTTATTAAAGAATTGTGATACAGAAGTAGATGAGCCAGATATTGCATTAGCAATTTTTCTAAGCATAATTTGCTGTTCTTTAAGTCTAACTTTTATTGATGTATCAGATTGCAAATACTCTATCCACAATGTTAGCATCAACATCACACAGAATAAAGATTTGAAGGTCTTTTTAATACACTTCGTTTGAAAATATTTTCTGTAATATAAATGAATGTGCAGATTTATTGTTTTATCTGATTCTTAGAATCACTAGCATCTTTGATTCATTGACATTTTTACTGCTCATAAAGTTCTTATCCTTATTGTACTATTTCTTAGGCATACGATCAAGGTAGTGAATGTATTTTGCAACTGTAACTCTGCATATCATAGGTGACTAATTTGACAGGGATGTCAGTGCTTGACCATCATTCTGTAAACCCTCACACTGTCCAGCTATCCTTACAATTAGCCTGGGATCATGTATCTAGATCCTGGTAATAGTTTGAAAGCACAAATGTTAATTTATTGTTTCAGAGAAATCGAAGAGAATTTGAGTGATTCAACCTATGCCATAGCCTGTTTGGTGGATCCTGGAATTTCCATGAATACACAGTAATATCACAACATAGAGTGATCAGATTCTGGTCACCAGTTGGATGTCAGTTATCCAGAGATTCTACCAGTATGCGGTGGATTGTACATTTTAAAGAAAATAAAACTTTGTTATTTTAAGACCTAGATATTTAGTATATTTAGTGTTCTGGCCTTAACAGGATCCTAAAAATATGCTTTGCAGCAAGAAATTAAAATTCACAGTTAACTTTGCATCATCTTGCATTAGTATCTAGCTCCTCAATTTGTAAATGATATCAAGAAATTAAAAGAAAAAAAATTTTTGGTACCTGGAATCAAACTCAGGACCTCGTGCTTACCAGGCAGGTGCTGTGTCACTGAGCTAAAACCCCGGCCCAAGAAATTAAAAGAAATATTTTATTCTGTAATACATTTTTAGTTTGAAACTTTAAGCATCAAGGGTATAGTAGAAATAAGCATTTTTAAACATCCAACTAGAAATCCAGTTTAAAAAGTAAAGATGACTGAAAACCCCATAGTATATGACCATTACTTAAGAGTCACTCAATCCAGAAGTAAATAACATAGCCTTTAAGAGTACGTTTTTTGCCAGGTATGGGGGCACATACCTGTAATCCCAGTGCTCATGAGCCTGAGACAGGAGGATCACTAGGAATTCAAGACCAGCTTGTGCTAAATATCACGACCCTGTCTCAAAAAAAAAAAAAAAAAACAAAAAAACAAAAAACAGCCACAAAAGAACATTTTTTCTCTGCAGTATCTGCTTATGGGGTGTGTGTGTGTGTGTGTGTGTGTGTGTGTGTGTTTGAATCTATCAGGTGGTGAGTCATTTGTCAATCTGAAGGAACTGTACTTAAGAGTTACTTAGGCAACCAGAAGTTAAGAAAATTAGAAGAGCAAAATAACCAAAGATCTTGGAGAGCAAAGAACATGTCATGTTTAAAGGAGCAGCTGAACACCTAAAGTAGCTAGTTGACGTTCCCATAGAAATGTTACAGTCCAGAAGATAAAAGAGGTCCGCGTATGAGGAACTTAAGAGAAAATGGCTGCCAACCTAGAATTCTATATTGATGGAAATCATCCTGGAAACAAGAAATCGAGGTATAGATGATGCCAAACAAAGTTGGAGAATTTCTCAGCAGAAAATCCATAGTAAAAACAAAATGCCAAGTGGAAATCTCTAAACAGAAAGAAAATAATGCAGAATTAAAGTTTGAAGATGTAGTGAGTGATAAAATGTAATGCACAATGTGAATATATTGGTAAGTATACATGAATATTGGCTATATAAAATATTTTTAATATTATCTCAGCTCAAAACTATATGAAAAATTGAAACTAATGAAAAATACTACAAATATTGAAATGATAATATGGAGAGTTACTGTGTTCTAATTTCATTATATTCTCTGTTAAACCATACAAGCACAAAACCTATAGTCAACAGTAATGAATAATTGACACATTTTATTCTTTGATGAAAGTTATCAATAAGTAATTTGTCAGTAGGACATAAAATATAAAAAATTACTTAATCTAGAATTAAACAACAAAGATGGACAAATCTAGATGGACAAATGAAAAATAGTGAGATTATGGATATAAACATAATTGTCAATAATTACATTAAATATAAATAAGATAAAAATGCCATTTACAAAGTTCAGAATGAATTAGAATACAAAACCCAACTTTACATATATATATATATACATATATATGTATGAATCAAAAGATAAATATATATGTGAAAAAGCATTAAAATACAAGTATAGGAAAGAAAAGACAAACCAAAAGAAAACTCTTGTTGATGCGCTAACAGCAGAAATAATAGATTAAGAAATATTGCCAGATTTAAAAGTGGTAAAGTCTTAATAATGGAAGAGAAAAGTTCATTAATCAAGTATAACCACTCTAAATATCTATGTACTTAATAACATAGCTTAAAATTGTATAAAGCAAAAAGATATCAGAACTAAAAATTCTATAATAACGTTTCAAAACTTTCATGTTTCTTTTACTGCTAACAGAACAGGACAAAAGTTTCAGAAGGTATAAACAACTGCTGAACATTTTTAACTAATCTGATCTAATTCACATTTGTAGACCAATGCAGTCAACAACACACATACTACAACTGTACGTTGTTTTTCCCAAAATTCACAATATACTAAAAGATTTAAAAAGTTCGCTAAAATCTGTAAGAATAAATTCAAGTATCCTCTTTTGTTGTAGAGAAATTAAAGTCAAAAGTGACAAAAAGTTTTGAATGTTTTCCAATACTTTGGAATATACTCTTAATTATCCTGTGATTAGACAATATATTCTGAAGGTAATTAAAAACATTCTGGAAAGAAATATAATGAATTATTGGATAATAAATTTATAGGAGAAAATTATATCTGTGCTTAATCAGAAAACTATAACCTTTAAAAACATATAATAGTTAAAAAGTTGAAAGTCAGTGAAAGGTAAATGCAAGAATGTATGTATACATGTGTAACGTATCATTAAGAAAAACTATACAAATAAACACAAAGGAACTTAATAACAGGAAATAATTATGATAAGAGAAGAAATGAATAATGCCAAAAGCAAATGTGTGCTAATGGGAATCAACAAAATCAAAAGCCATTTTTGAAGAGTTGGGAAATGACGTAAAATGATAATCTCCCTCACACTTGTTCAAGAGGGATGAAAATAGCATGATTTAGTAATATCAGAAGTGAAAAGAAATAAGATAATTATAAATTCTATAGTAATTGGAAGTAATGTAATATTTTCAGTATCGACTATTCTGTCAATACACTTAGAAAATAAGAAAAAATGTATATATTCCTCAAAAATCCATCTAAGGAAAGGTACTCTAGAAGTGGGAAATGTGAAGACAAAAAAGTGAATTAGGTGAAAATATTTCTACAAAGCTAAGAAATACCAAACATCCCTCAACAGTAAATTGAATAAATAAATCATGGCACACACCAGTAAAATCGGAAGAACTATTGCTATGTCATTAGGAGCAAATCTCCTAAGAGTTATGTTGATTGAAAGCAACAAAAGTACACTGTATGTGTAATACCCAGTAAAGGAAAAGAAACTCAATCTGGAGCCTTAAAAGTCATGACAGTATTTACCATTCTGCAGAGGTAGTGGTGGCAAGGTTGCAGAGAGCAATATGCAATGTGGGAATGCAGGGTTTTTGCCTCATTTCATTTCATTTTATTTCATTTTGTTTTACTAGTGCACTTCCATTCAGAAGTTTATCAGTGTTGCTAATGTAACCTTGGAGAAATTTTCTGCATAAAGCAGTGGTTCTCAGTTATCCTCCTCAGAGGACGCTGACACTCAATGGGGATGTTTTTGGTTGGCACTACTTGGTGGGGGTACTACTGGCATCTAGTGGGCAGGCTGGGGATGCTGCCCAGTAGTGTAGAGGGCGGAAGCAGTCTCCTTCACCATCATTCCCAGCCCAAAATATCAGTAGTGCCACGTAACAAATTGTCATGCATATGACATAGACTAATGCAAAGTTTATTAAAATAAAAAGAGGTAATTTTTTATACATATTCCCTTACTTTGCATAGAATTTTAAACATAAAAACTCTATTCCATCAATATTGGGGCATGAAGAAAATGAATTAATCATACAAAGAATATAGAAAATTAATTAGTTCAAGTTATAAAATGTAAATGCTGATCCTTGCATTACAAGGGTACCAATCATAAATGATAATTTAATTCAAAATCTAACTACATGTACTCATTTGTAAGTCATATGTAAGGATTTTAGGAGGGCTATTAAAACCACATGTGGAGTAAGACCAAAGTTTAGAGAAAATAGGGGGAAATGAATGTGCTTCAAACTTCATACATATAAGAATAAAATTAGAGCCCATTTTGAGTTGAGTTTTCTTGTAAGTGAAGAAAAGGGACCACCTAGTATATGTAATTTTTATTGCCTGATAAAGTAAAGCATACTAATTCTTCATGAGAAGTACACACACACACACACACCAGACAGGCTTTTGAAGGAAATTTGGAATTTTGAGAATTTATAGAGGATCATTATCAATATAACACAATTAGTGGACTTTGACGGCTTTTAGGAAACCATGTGATACATAATAATATGGTCTCTTGGTTTTCAATCAAATATCAATTAACATAAAGATCATAACACAAAATGTACACAGTGGGGACCTTTCTATACAGGAATAGAAAGTGACAAGTTTGTATGTGGCCATGGCAGTTAAGTACAGAGATACAAGATCCAAATCTCCACACAAAAGAGATCCCTCTTCCCAAATCTGGTATAACACTTGTTTTTGTAAAGAATGTTTTGCTAGAACATACTTACATTAATTCATTTACCTGTGGTCTGTCTCTTTTTATATTATATTGGCATGAGTGAATAGTTATAACAGTGATTATATATTTCCAAAGTCTAAACTATACATAAAGAGGTCATTTCCAGGAAAAGTTAGCTGATCCTTACGAAAGGAAGAACTTTACAATTTGTCCTTATGTCAAGTACTGATAATGTTGGATATTTTTGACAAAAGTGGTGGAATCAATAGTCTGAACACTTTATTAAGCCTTGAAGTAGGGATAAACTTTGCTATTGATTGTAGGGGAGTTTAAATATTTTTATGAATATTGGATAAGCTTATAACGTATTTTTCCTTAAGCAGATGATCAAACAAGCTGCATATAAGAAATTTAGTCTCATCTGTCTATTAACATGGTGAAGAATATTGTTGATAAATCCTTGGATAAATCATTTCATCCTAAATTTCCCAGTTGCAAAATCAGAAGCGGAAACTAAAACAGTATAGTAGTAAATACAATTCTAAAGATCACTCCTCCCCAGGTTTTTTTTTCTTGGTAAAATTAGACATTGATACAGATACTTCTGTGAAGGGACTTTGCAAATAGAATGAAGGTTTCCAGTAATCCAACATTAAAATGTTTTGGTTACTTGAGACTGTAGTCACATGAGCCTTTCAATTCAGAAAAGGAAGGCAGAGGAGTGTATCAGTGAGCTTCACTAGAAATAAAAGCAGAGAGATGAGAAGTAAGTCTACAAAGGCTTTAACTAAGGAGGAGTCTATACACCATTACCAGTTTGATGATGGAGGTCACAATTCAGAATCAAATCCCAGCACTCAGGAGGCTGAGGCAGGAGGATCGTTGTGAGTTCGAGACCAGCCTGGGCTACAAAGTGAGCTCAAGGCCAGCCTGAACTTCATAGTGAGACCCTGTGTCAAAAAGACAGGGCCAGGGATTTAGCTCAGTGGCGTAAGTGCCTGCCTGGCAGGTGCGAGGTTGTGAGTTCGATCTTTGGTACCAAAAAAAAAAAAAAAAAAAAAAAAAAGCATATGGGAAGTTTGTAAAAGTGGTCATGACTACCAAGTCAACAGTCAGAAAGGCAACAGAAATAAGTGTCCTGTGATTCTAGGGAAAAGAATCCTGCCAACAAACTTAATAAATGTGGAAGTACACTCTCCTCCAAAGCTTTCAGTTAAAAGCCCAGACCAGTAACAGAGTTCAGCCTTTTGCACGTGTTGATCTACCCTGTGTCTCAGTTCCTAACTCACACAAACTGTACAATAACAAATGGTTCTGTTTTATGTTGCTAAGTTTGTGGTAATTTTTATAGCAGCAATTGAAGCTAATAAAAGTATTTTCATATTTTTTTCTGCCATTGAAACATTTCAAAAAGAATGTTGAGAAATGAGTTGCAATTCAATGAAAGTGCACAGAGAGAAATTCCTACACTAAAATTAATTTTTTCCTTGCCTATGACACTTGGGGAAACGTCACAAAATCTACCTATATCCAAGAAGCGCAAGATAAAACTATGGAAATAGAATATTATATATTATTTTCCTGATCTAATGATCAATATTCAATATTGAATATTCAGGAAAGATCTACTTTTTGTAAAACAAAAAGTTCATAAAGTTTTGGGATCCTTTTTAGGAAAATTAATAAAAAATTATGATCAAGCCGGGCGTGGTGGCGCACGCCTTTAATCCCAGCACTCGGGAGGCTGAGGTAGGCGGAGCGTTGTGAGTTCGAGGCCGGCTTGGGCTACAACGCGAGCACAAGGCCGGTCTGAGCTACACAGTGCAACCCTGCCTCAAAAAACCAGGGCCGGAAGTTTGGCTCAGCGGCTTACGGGCCTGTCAGGCAGGCGCGAGGTTGTGAGCTCGATCCCCGGTGCCACAAAAAAAAAAAAAAAAAAAAAAAAATTATGATCACAAGATTAGGCAAGGAAATATCAATTTAGGATGAAAATCATAAATAATTACATAATTCAAAAACTAACAAATTACCCAACCATCAACAGATTCAGGTAAATAATAGAAATATTTTATTATTTTCTGAATCTATCTCCATATTTTATTGTAAAAATTGTTATGTTGCCAATGTGTTGATGTTTTTTACATATGAAAACAATTTTATCATATTTTTATAGATTTGAAAATACGATTTACTATTTTTCTAAAATATTTGATAGATAAATTATCATTATTATCAATAGGTTTGGAAAGTTTGCAGGTCACTATGAGTGATATGAATTGAGTGCTTAAGATTGTTGTCACATTGTGGAAAATATTTTATCAAATGTCTATTATATGAGTCATATAATTTAATACATTTTTCTGGAGCCTAGAGCCTTGCTCCATGCATATAAAGTACTTTGTGTGTATGTGTGCTTTACTAGCCACATACTTTTTTCTGCTAAGAACATGTTTATATCATTATAAGACTAACCTCATGTCCTTATACCTTTGGGTTATATTGAAACAATTACCTGTTTGCTGAGCTATCTACAGACGTGACTGTAAACTACTTAAATTTTCTCATTCAACTGAAAATAAATATGCCTACAACTTCACTTCTCTCCAGTAATATGTTTCAAAATGTTCATATTTAAGTGTCAAGTGTTGTTGTGGATTAAAAACTGGTGGTCAACTTAACACCAGCTGAATTAGATCTGCATGCTGCTGAGTGCAGATGGCCCATCTGAGGAAAGTTCCCAGCATAAAGAGAGATGTGGAGAAGAAGAGCAAGGTGTTGTGGGTTTTACTAAGAGTAGCTGTTTCAAGCCAATAGTTCTCCTGGAGGTGCTTGTCATGCTGGCTTCCTCAACATGGATTTGGCCATTATCATCGGAAGCGCAGGGACCTCATCAATGAAAGTGACTCTGGTTCACCTTGGGGGAGCTCTGCTCCTCACATTGACCATTGCTTCCTGGCTCCGGAGGGGAAGATGTGTGCTGAAGAAGCTTCCTGACCTGTACTCTACTGTTCTCATCATTGGAGGAGCTCGGGACCTTGTTGCTGCTGAGGATGGCTGTGGTGATTTTCAGGGAAGCCCCCCTCCTTACTTTGAGCATGACTTCTCGGCTCCAGTGTAGAACCCTCAACCCACTGCACAGCCCCTTCACCCCACTGACATAGACTTTCTAGTTCCACCGCGGACCTTTGGCCTTCCCAGCGCAGAACCGTAAAATAGACTGGAATGGGTCCTTATCATGGGTTCTTAGATTTCCAGTTGGATTTGTGGAAGGCATTGTCACGCATTTTGGGTCTTTAACTGAACTCATGCAGGACATTGCTATGGGATCCAGGCCCTTGACTGAGTCTTTAGTGTTGTGGACAGATTTTCCTGCACTTTCTTGTGTTCAATTCTGGCTGACCATCATAAAACAGTATTATAAATTCTGTGTCCCGTATGCAGTTGTTCTCCCTGTAGCCTCTGACTACAACAAGTGTGGCAGAGGGAATTTCAGAGTGAAAATAGCAACTTTAACTAATTACTGAACTGTCCTGCTTTCCCAGGTTCTGTAAGCATCATTTTCTTCTGAGGACATTAGAGTAGAATGCAGACACTTTTCTTCCAAGGATGGATAGTCAGGGGATAATTGTGCTAAGATGAAAAGATGAATTCATACTTAAATGTGTCTTAGGGCTAGGAATATAGCTCAGAGGCACAATGCCTGCCTGGCAAGAGCAAGGTCCCGAGTTCAATTCCCGATTTATATATATATATATATATATATATATATATATATATATATATATATATATATATATATATATATATATATATATATATATATATATATATATATATATATATATATGGTGATATACTATGTCCCCCCAAGTCCTCATATACTTTTGATGGGCCTGAGTTATTGGTTTGTTGTCTGGCGCGGGGATTGGCAATGTGGAGACGACATACAGTGTAAATGAGGCAGGTCTTCCTCTTGCTCGCTTCTGCCCTCTCTCACCAGCGCACCTTGCTGCTTGCGTCCACCATGAACAGCAGCCCAGCTATGCCACGCTGCCTTACAGCCAACTAAGTATGGACTGAAAATCCCGAAAAATGGTAAGAATAAACCTTTCCTTTCCTAATTTTTGGGTGTCAGGTATTTGTCTTGGCAACAAATGAAAAGTAACTAAGGCAATATATATATGGTTAAACCACCCTTTTAATCAGTATTGGTGAGAAGGTTATTTGCAATTATTAGTATGACCTCTGAATATACTGTCTTAATTCATTAATTTTACTGAAAAACTAACTGATCAATAGTAGTATTTTTCAGTATTGGGGAGAATTTCCTAGCTATTTATCAAAATTATATGTTTTTGCTAAGGGCATGAGAGTCAGAATGAAAAAGAATTCACCTTTTTTTCCAAAATGTCAGTGAATCTTGTATTATTTCCTGCTCCTAACATCTAAAGTTAAAATGAACCCAAGTTTTGATAAACTGATACAGATATCTCAGTACTCCAAAACCAAGAGTGTGATTAAAAGAAAAATAAGGAGTGTGGCCCTCAGTCCATAGTAACTACCTGAAGTCGTATTTTCAGTAGAATTTTTTAGGAATTCTATAACTATTTTAAATTTAACTGTAATGTAGTCAAGTGGAGCAGAGCAGACTGTACAACTTCAATATTCCAGTTTGAAGACCGCAGTCACAAAAAGATACTCATGGGATTGAGAATATGGTGTCTGAAGCTGTGTGAATCCAGCAAATCTTCCCTTGGGATAATTCACTTTTAAAAGTGAGAGCTTCTATGTGCCTGTGAAAAGTGGGTTTTAGCTTGGTTTTTGTTAAACTGAGACCAATGTAAAATAACTTTTACATTTTTCTCATTTCCCTGTTAGAAATATATTTTACACACAAGCAATACATTTGTTTTCTGCACACTTTCTATGTATCTTAAAAGATTGTGGATATGCACCATTAAAATGGAGAGAAAGAATGGAAAAAAGACAAAAGGAAGGGAAAGAGAGGAGAAGAGAAAAATGACATTTTCCCTTTGAAATAATGAAATAAACCAAGAAGATCTTGAGTGATTACAACAGAAAATAGTGTGTGTGGAGGGGGTGAACTCAAGCACGTGCATGCTTGCACGAGTGAATGTTTGCCTGTCTACATGTGGGTATCATGTCAAGTTTAAAGAAAAAATTTCTCCCAAAGAATGATCAGGAAAACATAAAGAATAGCGTGAGACAGTATTTTGAACACAGAAGCACTTGAGAAATATTTTTTATTTTTAAAATAGAGTAACTATTTGCCAAATGTTTAAGTTGGGTGACTGCTACAATATTTAAATTTTTGTATGAAATTAGCAGTCTTTGGCAAAAAAAAAAAAAAAACTGCATAAGACAACTGCCAGATTAAAATACATACACTCAATCTGTCCTTTAGCTAACCACTTATCCCCTCCTCCTCCATTTTTTCACTTTTTTCTGTTCCTTTAATCAAGCAAAAAGAAATGCCTTTTTATACTCAGAAATGGAAATAAACTCAGAGTGTGTGAAGACTCAACAAAATGATTAATCACAGACCATTCTGAGTTTATTAAAAGCATTCTGCTGCAATGTTTTTAATCCAGAAGAATATATTCCTTGTTTATGGAAAAAGCAAAAGAGCTGTGGAAGAGCACGTGTTCACAGATCTTCTTTTAAATGTCCACACTGGAACATTCATTTGCTAGTATTCCAATGAAATATGAGATGATGGGGGAAGTAATCGTTATAAATTTTTTCTAGTCTTTTCTAAAAGGCGACTACAGGAGGATTTGAACAATTTGAACCCCCCATTGGTATATTTTTCTAAATGGCAAGATACATATTCTCACACATACACATACAGAGTCATACACACATACACACACACCAACACGAATGAAGATTCACATACCATCTGTACTTTAAATAAACTAAAAACTAGCATTACATGTAAAACATGTGTTGTAACCTGCCTTTTACCAGTGTATCCTGGTCATTTTGTCATATCACTGAATATTCCTTTAGGATTGCTTTTAATGTTAATTTATTTTCCATTAGGTAGATAGATCATAGTATAATTTGCTGGTTTAATTAGTTACGCCATTGCACAAAAATAATAGTCACACACATGCACATGCACACGCACATGCCAGCACACACCTACATGCACCTACACATACACGCACAGGACACAGAGGTTTCCCCACATGCAGTTAGGTCAATGCTGAATTGTGTAAAGGATACTGATCCCCTAAAGCTACAGTGGAACTGAAAAATTCCTATCTCCTAGTGACATCATTTCTGCTCTAACACTGCCACAAGGAAGTGCAACACATGACTCACATGTTAATGATTCTGGTGCAAGAAAACCTAAGCTGGCAATCATAGAAATGTACATCATGTACCAATTATGTGCAGTACACGATAACTGATAATTACAATGAATGACTATGTTATTTGTCTATGTGCATGTCCTAAACTGTCCTAAACTTTTTGTAATTAATTTAGAGTGAACACCTTCTTGTGAAAAATATGAGTCTTATACTATGATACATTATCAGCCTTGTTCATTTTGTGTTTTATGTCAGTCTTGTGCATTGAGTACATTTTCTCTTGTACTTGATTTAATATTGTTGTTTTGTTCATCACTGGCCCTAAGCCTAAAAAATTTGCTTCCAGTGTTGTTGGTAAGTGGCCATATCAGCTGATTAACCTAGAAATAAAGTTAAAAGTGATCAAAAACTACAGAGGTGGAAACTCAGGAATGGTGATTGCTCGCCAGTCAGGCTTGTCTAATTGCACTAGAGTTATGATCTTGAAGAACAAGAACAAAGTCCCAGAAGTTGTTAAGGAGTTAACTTCACTGAAGACAACGAGACTAACAAAACCTCAAGAAGAGCCTGTACCAGATGTGGCAAAGCCGCTAACGACCAGGACTCAAGACCAGATACAGAAGTTTGTCTCTTATGGCACCATGAAAACCATGGCCAAAGCAAAAGTTTGTAATGTTGAAAGAAAAGGTTGGGCTGGAGTAGAATGATGAGTTTATTGCAAACTCTGGGTGATTTAAATGATTCAAGAACCCTTAATAATGATTATGTAATTAATTGCATAATATGAAAGGGACTGGTAAGTCTGTGAGAGCAACTGAAAAACTTTTGAAAATGATAGTTAAATTGATTTTGGATAAAAATTACTTGCTAATTTTCAATACAGAAGGATTCAAATTTACACAATGACAAAATTATCTCCCAATGCATTTCTCAGAATACTTCCTGTCATTAAGTGCCTCATAGTTTCATATGTATGTATATCACAAGTTTCAGATTCCTTTCTCACATAGTTGTTTATAAATTTTAATTAGATAGATTTAAATACCATTGTAAAGTTTACAATCAATTATAGTGTCAAACTTCTAACACATTCACCAAAACTAGGTGTTATATTTACATTTTTAATCTATCAAGCAGTTGTAAAAGTATCTTGATAATATAATTTCTTTTTGCTGGATACTAATGAGAATGGCAATAGTTTATTAAGGATAGCTTATCATTTCTGTTGTTGGTTCAGGTCAGTTTTTCATTTTTCAATTGATATTCTTATCATCATTAAAAGCTGTTTTACCTGGTAAGCATTTGTTGATGTGGGTTTTTGTTGGATATTATAAGTTAAGTCTAGGCAGCGTCTAAACTTGTCCTGCCCTTTAGGACCAGATTGGAACTAGGAAATCCCCTACTCTTTTCTGGTCACAGCTGGAAACCCTAGGTCTAATGACTGCTGTCGTGCTCACAAAGAAAATACGAGCTACTTAAGAGAATAAAGCACCTGGAGAAACTACAGTTTCCTTATTGCTCCCCTCTCTCTTCCTTTTCCTTGTTCTTGCAAGAATGTTTTGACCTTTCTGACCCATCATAGTAGCCATTACTATTTCTGGAAACACCCACTGCCCTTCACCCATTGTCCTTGACTCAGACCTAATAAATATATACCAGCAACCTAGGTGCCTTGTGGCCTTTTGTTCCGACAGAGCAACTGGTCAACCCAGATTCCTGCTGTGCACCTTGCCTTTTGTCTCTTTCCTTTCCCACCATGAACCATAACCAGGCAGGAGACTGGGACCCGCTGTAATAGGTTTTGTTTTTCCATTTGCTCTATTTTGCCAGTAGTAGGTACATGCTCTTCTTTCTTTTTAGAAAAACTTCAGACTTCATTTCAAATTTCTCCTTAGTGCTATTCTCTTTCCTTATAACTCTATGGCAAATTTGAGTGTTTATACATCTTCCATATCTTATTTCTGATACTTTTAATGGCTTTTTGCATAATATCAAAATTCTTTCTTTGTATTTCCTATACTGTGTGTGTGTGTGTGGGAGAACTACCTGATTATTTTTTTCAAAATTTTCCAAATTTTATAGATCTTGTTTAATAATATCCTACTCTCATTTTAGGGAGGTTAGGTTTGTGTTCATATCTTGGACAATTTTAAACATACTTTTTTTTTAGTTTTTTTATATTGCTCCATAATCGTTATTACTAATTTGGCAGCTCATTGATTATAATGTTCAATGTCTTGGTGATTCTAAAAATTTTCAATTTTAGACAAATAAGCTATGGCTCAACAAAGACTAATAATGTGGTAAAGAAATGTGTGAAGTTCAAACTGCCCACTTTGTGTGTGGAAAAATTAATAATATAATGAATATAAGTTTTCAGACACACAGCAATTGTTGGATAGTAATGTCTCTACAATACCATTCCCGTCAGCCACAAACATCCTATCTCTTTTCTCTAAAATCATACGAACATGTTAATATACAGTTAAATTATGTAGCATCATTGTATCTCTGAATTCTATCTGGTTGTTTCTAATGAAGTTTTCAGTCTACATGGATATAAATGATTGCTATATAGGCACGAGAGTGTTATTGATGTTAATCAGAACAGTTTAACTAAGCAGAACAATCTGCCTGCAAACCTTGCTCACTACTATTATTAAAGAAACATAAATGTCTTACTTCTGTGAATAGACAGTAATAAAATCTGAAATAGAAACTTTTTCATTCTAATCTTCTAGAATATTATCAAATGGTTCTTAGAGGGGACTGAAATGAAATACTATACTCTGACAATATGAAAAAAAAAAAACCTTTCTAACTTCCATATCCAAAAAATCATTATAGTCTCTACTTGTTGCAAAAACGTACTTAGATCCACTTTAAACTTAATTGCAATACATAGATTTGACAACTGAATTTATGAAAATAATGGTAAAACCCAAAACAACTCATGACAACATTGGCATCTTTCAATAACCATCTTGAGTGCCATTTCGAATCCGCTCATTTTCTACAAAGAAATCAAAAGTTCCTATAGTGAATGTTTCCCAACTTCTCTGTCTTTTGAGACTGCTGGGTCCTAACTAGAATAGGATAAGGAGAAATTAGAAGAAGGGACTTTTTGTTACATATCTGTTAGATGGCTGTCAAGCCATGTATTTTTAAGAAATCAGTCATATGAAAGCACTAATAAAGGGATGATTAGCAGAAGTCATCTGTCGTGTTTGTTCTTTCCTCATGAAGTGTGCATTTTAAGCACAAATGATGATGTTGAACACATCATTATTGTAGTTCTTTTTGTTATGATCTAGAGACTTGTTTGAGAAAATGATTAGAAGAACATAAGACCCATTTAAACAAGTATTAATCCTGTTGTTTACCAGCAGAGCAATATTACTGTTCTTTTCCTCATTTCATGACTATAACTGATAAATAAAACTGGCATCTCATTTACATGGATGCATTTATGACTATTTTATTAAAGTTAAAAAATCAAGTTAGTGATGACTTTTGGCCTTTTTCTTAGTTTGAATCTAAATGACTTTGAGGAAGAGATCTTGGGCAAGGAGAGGTGATTGTGAAGACTGATGCATGAAAGAAGTCTCAAAACTCTCAAATTTGGAAGTTTCATCTCTAGGTGCCAAAATCTGTGAACCACATAAAAATGTTTGAGAAGTCACAGATCAGCCTAATGTAGACAGTCACAGTCATTTGGCTGTGAAGAACTCTACACTCTTAGGAAAGTGACAGAATTCATTTTTGAGAAAATATCTACCAAATGCCTAAGTTTGAATAATCATAGTTTCTGTCACCACTGGTTTAAGCAAAAAGAAAATTGTGTTGTATGATCAAAAATATCTACTACTGCAGCTGATACTTCAGCTAAATGAGGGTGTATCTTTGAGATAACTCTGTTCTTCAGCATGCAAAAGAAAGCTTTCAATCCTTCTCCTGTCAGACATACAAAAGAATCTGTACTGAAGTATTTAATATAAAATAAAAAGCAATAGTTTTTGCTGCTTTATATATTTCTAAGGGAAGCAAGCTCTTATTTTTCAGTGTGTGAGCTGCCATTAAAAACCAACACATTAGGTAGACATATCACCACTCTTGTGAGTCACACCAAAGCACCCGAAAGTCACCTTGCTCAACATTCACACCCTCAGTACACAGATCAGCACAATAGTCCCAGGATTGAACATGAGATTCCAAAAGATTATTTGCTGTAACCATTTAGTCCCTCTATGTTTGTTACCAGACATTTACATAAAGAATTATGTTCAATGATTTGTTGGTGTTGATAACAGATTTCAGCCACATTTGGTAACTTATTTGTAGATCCAATTCCACAAGTGAGATAGTAAAGAGACTTCATGCTGCATCTTTAATTCAGTGAGTTACTGAATCAGTGGAAACTGGCATTGCTGGAATTTCTTCTACTGAATAATGTCAGTGGTACAAGGCTTTTTTAAGACCTTGAAATATTGTGTACGATTCTATAGCCAAGACAATACCATAGCTAAGTCTCTAAAATGCTTCAGGCACTCACATCTAGTTTGAAAGGCTGTAATAAGATCTTATTATATGTGTTTGAAATATTAACTTTCTTTTAAAATTATGAATGGTTGATTTAAACATTATATCTCTTCATAACTGATACCATAATATTCAATAATAGCCTGTCACGTAAGAAAAATCAACTGATTCATGGATATTTATAATCTTTAAAGAAATATAAATTTGGGCAAGGGATACAGCTCAACAGCACAATGGCTGTCTGGTGAGTGCAAGATCATGAGTTCAATTCTTGGTACCAAAAAAATATACATATATATTTATATGTATATAAATTCCATCATATTTATATTTCCCATGTACAGTTTAACCAGTTCTTTGGAGTCATTTTCTTCACCTTTGTTGTTTAATTTCCATCTTTTTAAACATTTTAGAAGTAGCCAATATAGCTATGGGTTGAGCAGAAGCAAGTCTTCTAATATCATTTAAGTAAATGATTTTTCTTAAATAAAAAATAAAGGTATTGTAATTTTTAAGTTTAATATAACAAAATTCTGAAATAATTCGTGTTTTATGTAAGTTCAGAAAAATTTTAAGAAAAGTTTATATACTATTTCAAAATAAGGATGCAAAACAAACTTACTGATTGTGCTTCTACAATTATAATATTTGGGACACAGGATAAAGACACAGAGATTGAAAAAGGTATAAGAAAAGCTAACTGCTAAGATCAACATACTGTTGTTAAGAATAAAGTTATTGAGATTAATACTGGAAAATATACCTAACTTTGTTTATACCTTAAATTTATATCTCAAATGAACAACCTCAGAAAAATTGGTGCCATCATGGAAAGTGAAATAAATCATGTACACAAGTTTAAATTTTGTAGTTTGTCTTATATAGGAAATCCAAAGTATAAATAAACTGAAGAGCAAATGGGAAACAGAAAGACTGACCTTTTGTAAGTGTGAAGAAAACTTAGAAATGAAGAGAGGGAGGAGGAAAAGAAGGAAGGGGGACGTCCCGAAATTAAGATGTGTTGAGTATCAGAGCCCACAATGAATGTAGCCAATATGTACTACAAACATTTACTCATAAAGAAATGAAAAATAAGAAAAATTCTAAAAACACAAGAGTGCATAAGCACACTGGAATGCTCTGCTTTCACTCATGTGAGCAAGAGAGTGAAAGACTTAAAGCATTATATTTGTATTATTATGAAAATACTCTTGACTTTGAGGACTCCTGAAAAGAGACCTCATTTTTTAATACATTAGTCTAAGGGAATGGTTGAATAAAAAATATTTTATTTGTTTTAATATTTCTTTTGCTCCATGCTTATTTCCTGTACTACCTTACAAAAAAAAAAAAAAAAAAAAAAACTACAGCAATAAGAGGATTCCACATGCTCACATGTAACTGATGAAAAAAAACACGGTGGCGCAAAATGATCTTTTAGGTGTTTAAACAAGAAAGATTAGAAACATCCTACTAAAGTTCTGCAGATATTTCTAAATATCTGAATAAGAATCTTTGTTATGTCCTTAAATGTAGTTAAATGTTACATGCAGGTGACTTATCTTTATTTGAAGAAATAGTACAAAACAGTATTAATTTTATGGAAGTAAGTTTTACAAAGAGTCTCCTGGAAAATATCTATTTTAAAAGGGAAGAATTACCTGGTCCTGGCTTGATAATATTTTTTAAAATTTTAATTTAAAGATAGTAAAATCCAACAAAACATAACAAACAAAGTCAATCAAAACAAAACAGTAGAACTGGTACAGAACTTCAAAGCAAGATACTAGAAAAATAATAGCTACTATAGTATATCTTGTTATCTTCACAATAGTTGACCATTCCATCAGGTATAGTCAAATCAAACCAAAAACACAACAGAAGAAAACAAATAAAAACAGAAAATGAAATAAAGCAAAAAAAATCAGAATAAAGCAAAACAGTGAGAACAATATTGGGCCTCAAAGACAAGACAGAAGGAAATCCCCCATATTTGCCACATTGCATACTGTCATCTTCCCAAGAGATGTTCAGACTGCCAGCCCCAGGCCTGCAAAATCAACCAAACAATGCAAGCGTTTAGTTGCTTCATGTACCTTAGTTGCCATCAACTTAGCCAGTCCTCTGAACCAACAGGTTGCTTATGGGGCATTGAGGGGTGGGGAGTGGGTGATGCTGTCCTTAATTATTAGCCCACGGACCGGTAGGCTTACAGAAGACACAGATCTTTCTCTTCCTGGAGTCTGCACCAGTTGCGTGCCACTAACCAGGAAGGCAGGCTAGTTGTCTTCTGGTTAGAACCTCCCTGACCCAACGTGGCAGGTTCTTGGGAGGCACATCTTTCTCTTTCTGGAGTCCATGCTGGTTGCACGCCAGGCTTGATAACATTTGATACAGAGAAAGCAGTGAGGAAAAGACAGAAAGGGAAACAAACCTTATAAAGTAATAGAAATAGAGAAGAGAAAGGAAAATAAAAAAGTACAATCCTTGAATAGCACATATTACCATTTTTTTTACCAGGATTATCTAGGTAAATACATTTTGCAAGAAAGTAAATATGTAACAATAAAGTTTAATGTGTGGCATAATTTACTATTAATCACTCATTTAATAACACAGACAAAAGGTAGGAGGAATTTGGTAAGACACCCGAGGGTCACCCAAACCTCATTAGATCTGTTGTGGGAAAATTCCCAAGCTAAGCCAAACCAAAAGGAAGACACTTTGCACCAAGGAGATGAGAAAGCAGTGTTTCATCTTCATGCCAGCAGACTTCTGGACCTTCACACCAGTGAACTGTTGCAGGATAATTCCTCAAAGGCAACAGCTTTGAGTCTAGGAAGAGTTTCGTCTATATAGAATTTATGAGTGGGAGGTACAAAGCAAGTGACAAAATGTTACATAATTGGTTACATGCTGTATAGGATATGCTATGTACCCCCAAGTCCTCATACTTTTGATGGGGCTGAGTCTGACACTTGTGATCAGTTTGTTGTCTAGCGCCAGGATTAATGGCGCCAGGATTAATGACACCAGGATTAATGACGTGACTGCTACACCCGTCCAGGGGTGGAGCTGAGATACAGTATAAGGGAAGGCGGGTCTTCCTCTTGCTTGCTTCCTCTTCCGCCACCCTCTCTCTCACCAGCGCGGATTGCAGCTTGCAGCTTGCAGCCGCCATGAACTGTAGCCCCGTCATCCCATGCTGCCTTGGAGCCCACTTTATGGACTGAAACTCCTGTGAGAAACTGTAAGAATAAACCTTTCCTTCCCTAACTTTGGGCGTCAGGTATTTTGTCTCGGCAACAAGCAAAAAGTAACTGAGACACATGCATTGAGTCATATATTGACAGGCAGGCTAGTCTTGAACAGATTTGTTGAAACAAAAGAATTGTTTATCATAATATAGGAACACTCCGGGAACAAGGGGAGGGGGCCCTTACAGAGTGAGCATAGTTAAGGGCCTTACCATAATACAGGAACGTTCTGGGGAGGGACTATCGAGTGAGCCCAGGGTGCCTTAAGGTATGGACAGTTACTCTGACTCAGTGCTCATCAGAGGTGTGCAGCTGGGCTTCAGACATCGTCAAGGTCAATTGAATTCAGTAGAAACAGCAGAACAGAAACTTGGTCAGAGACTTCTAATTGATCACGAAATACCTATAAGTTTGCTATTTTATAAATCTGTTCTTACATTATCACTGTGCCCCAACAGACCAACAACCAGTTGAACCTAAAACTGGTAATGATTGAGAAAGCTTTTGTCCCGTAAACTAGCTTGAGGGTTGCAGTGGGGCGTTTTGCTGCAGTTCTAGAAATAGGAGTAATGGCAGGACTGGGGATGCCTTCCTTTCTCACTCAGAAAATGATGGGACCTTTTTTGTCTTTTATCATAAGGTTGGCGGCTCACATGGTCATTGCTTTGTTCCTCCCTTAGGGAGAAAACAACCCTGAAATCTAAAGCCTGGGAGAGGTGAGAATAGGCAGGCAGGACAGAGACACAGAGAAACAGAACCCTGGTGCTATCAACACGACCTCGCAGCAGCCTCCACCTTCGACTTCCAGCTTATGGGGCTTCTATACTTCCTCCTCAACAAAATAAGGCTTGTTTTCTATCACTTGCCGTAAAAAAATATAGGCTAATACAATAATTCATTTTATTTATCTCCTGTGGCAAACACTTTAGTAGAGTCATAAGGCAAATATAGTAGGCATAATTTTCTTTCTAGGGTCATAAGTTGAATTAATGTACTTTGTTCTGCTGGATACCATTTTTGAAATCCATGATCATAGAGCCTTATGTTAATTTTCAGGCTGTTATAGTGGGTGAATAAGGGGGAAAAAACAATATAAGGAATATTGTGACTTCAGCTAAAGTAGTTTTATTAAATCTCGGAGAGAAAATGTGTTAAACACAAGGTATATATATTTGTCCAAGAATAAATTCTCTTTTCCTCCTTTGAGATAAATATCCCAAATACCAGGGCCCTAAATCCTATATGTTAGTCATAGAAGACAAATTTTTATGATTTTTTGAC
>RJWM01015345.1:0-48033 GCA_004363535.1 Dasyprocta punctata
GAACATCACAGGGAGATAGAAGGGCTAAATCAGGGCTGAATATGGTTTTGTGTTTTGCAGGTTTTTAGTTAGGCTACCACAATGGAACATTTATTAGTAGCAAAACGTGCTTCAAGGTCTTTAACTAAATTTGAAACTTTCTGCCTATGCTGACGAATCATGCAACCATAGAAACCATGTAACCATAGAGACACCTGTTGATTTCATTCTTTTATCTAAACTTTCTATCCTGGCCAAGAAAGAAAGTATATATTATTCTGTTAGAGCTTGCAAAAGTAGTAGCAATAGTAATGGTAGTCGTAGTAGTAGAAGCAATAAACGAAGCAGATTCAAGCAGTCTCTGAGCTGTTTGTGTGTCTGTTCTCCACGCGCCGACGCTCAGCCCACCTTCGGGGACTCTGTGGACCTAGCCCGGCTGGACCGTGGCAGGTTCTTTAATGTTTTGCAGCCATAAAGTGATATTGTAAAAGTTGGAAGATCATGAAGATGACAAAGATCTCCACATGTGTTTTGTTTGCATAGCACATCTCTGGAAGGACACATAAGAAACCAGCACCAAGAGCTGTTACAGAGCTGGGTGTGGTGGCACATACCTATAATCCCAGCACTCAGGAGGCTGAGGCAGGAGAATCGAGTTTGATACCAGGCTGGGATACATAAGCAAGTTTAAGGCCTGCCTGAACTACATAGTGAGACCTGTCTCAAAAAAATTCAATAACAAAAAAAAAAAGCATTGTTACAGAAGTTCCTTATGTTTGAAAGGCTCTGATGACCCCTTCACAGCCACTTCTTCTCCTTCTCTGTCCTGCTCTGTCCCAGCCTCACATCCTGGCTCTGTGATGTGCCTCTTCAGCCCAAAGAGACCCTGGGGAGGAGAAGAACACATTGGTATATGTTGTCACAGCTCCTTCCTGTCTCGTGACTAGGATGGTCTACGTTGTCCTCGTGAAAACACCATGGCACCTGCTGTCTTGCCTCTGTTAGTCAGTATTCTCCAGAAAAACAGAAGCAACTGATAGAACAGAGAGAGGTAGAGAAGGAGAGAGAATAAGGAATCAGCTCACATAATATGGAGGCTGAGAATTTCTAAGACCTGTAGTTGTGAAGCCAAAGAGCTGTAGGCAGCTCTAGTCTGCATCAGAGGCCTAGGAACCAGAAGAACCAAGGGTATAAAGTGCATGTCTAGAGCCAGGAGGTGACTTGGCATCCAAGACCACTCAATGTTTCTGCCTGCGTGCAAAAACCAGATGACCAAGGTGTTGGCTCCTGTTCGGCCAGAGGAATTTCCCTTCACATAGTATTTTTGCTTTTTTCAGGTATTCAGTTAATTGGAGGTCCACCCATATTGAGCAGCACCTGCTTTACTCAGTGTTCCAGTTTATATCCAGACGTTCCCCAAGATGCTCGGAGGTGCTCGGAGATGGAGCTTTGAGGAGGTGCCTGGATCATGGGGTTGTGATACTCACTGGTGGATTCCTCCACTGAGGAATTTATAGCTGCACATGCTGTCAGGAGGTGGGGCCTGGTGGGAAGAGGTGGTCAGGGGCAGAGGCCTGGAACAGTGTGTCTCCCTCCCTGGGTCCTCCCTTCACTATCTGCTTCCTGCACACCATGAAATGAGCGGTTTTCCTCTGCCAGGCCCTTACACCATGCCTTTCAGCCTTGGAACCGGGCAACTATGAACTAGAAATGTGAACCAAAATAAACCCCTCCCACTTTTAGTTGTGGGTGTCAGGTATTGAATCCCAGCAACAAGAAAAATCAATGAGATACTCAGTTTACCAATGCTTACCATAATCTCCTCTAGGAACACTCTCGGACACACCCAAAATCATATTTAGCCAAATGTCTGGGCACCAATGGTCCAGTCACCTCTCTTATAGCCGTAGATCCCTGTCTGGGTTCTGAAAACCCATTCAAGCCTAGAACATTATTTACCAAAGTCTGGATGTTCATTGTCCCCAAAGGCCCATGTTAAAAAGCTTGGCATTCTTGGGACATGTTGTGGACCTTCAAGAGGCAGGGCCTGGTGTGAGGCACTCAGGTTATTGACAGAGATGCCAGAGCCCCACCCATCCACCCACCCCTTTCTCTATCTGAAACCAAAACAATGGGTCATCTAATCTTGAGCTGGAATCTCCAAAGTGAGTGTTTCATTAGTAAGGCAAAGCTGGCTGATACAGTACTTCACTGAACCTTGTTTTCCTGCACCCTTATCACTGTAAACAGTCCCTTCAGCAACCACGCTCCATTAACCCATTTAAGTGTGATGATGCCGGCTCCTGCTGAGCCTTGCCTTCTGCACTCATTTTTAAATATTAATGACAATAGTTTTATAAATTCCATGAGCCTAGTGGTGAGGACCTTTTATAAACATGGTGCAATTACAGGCCAGCTGGGTGATTCCAGGGCCTGCAGTGGAGTTGCCCCCTCTCTCCCTGGCCCTCCAGGATGAACCCCAAGTGAAACCAGGGCAGGCACCAGGGGGAACTTCAAATGCTGAAGCCCCAACAGCCATGGGATCTGACCCAGGGTCTGTGAAGTGTGGTGTGGCCTCATTGTCCCCTCCAGGACACAGCTGGCCGCTGACGGGCCATCCAGCACCATGCTTAAAATTCAAAATGTGAAACTCACAATAATGAAGGCATCTGGTCCATATTATGTTGTCCAACAATTATAAGTAATGCAAGCTATAAATACAACGAGCAAAGGAAGCAAACAAGAGACCATCAATCAATAGACAATTTGTACCAGAGATGATGACTCAAGTGTATTTACACAAACACAGAAATTTCTTTTTCAGGAAACTCTACAAATGATGGGCTAAAACACGGCTCACTGGAAATACACAAGCTGCCAGTGGCCTTCTGTCAGGTAACTTCCCTGAAATAATAAAAACCTGCAGGAGAATTTCACATAGAGAACCTCAATGTTGAGTTTTAAGAATGCACAGAATGCTAAAGTGTTGCTCAGTGGCAGAGTGGTCGGCTAGCAAGCATGAGGCTCTGGGTTCAATCCCCAGCACCAGAAAGAAAAAAAAAAGGTATTTATATCTTTAAAAAGAAAAACCACAAACCAGGTTTGGTAATGCGTGCCTGTAATCCCAGCACTGAGAAGGCTGAGACAGGAAGATCACATGACTTCAGGAGTTCAAGACCAGCCTGGGGAATTAAGGAAATCCTGTTTTTGTTTTTTTGTTTTGTTTTGTTTTGTTTTTTTTAAAAAGAAAGAAACCGGGCATGGTGGTGCACCTGTAATCCCAGTATTCTGAAGGCTGAGGCAAGAGAAAGCCACAAATTTGAGACCATTCTGGTGTACATAGTGAGTTCAGGGACAGCCTGAACTACATAGTGAGACAAAAACAAAATAAAAACAAAAGCCCGAGGGAAGAAGCACCTAGTTGTACCTAGTTGTACCTTAACTGAATAGGGGACTGTCAGAGAAATTTAGAGGGAGACTATGCTTGAGCTTGCAAGCAATTGTTTGTGACAATTGTTTGTGACAATGATATTTACGTACTGCTCAGTAATCTATCCTTCCTGCTCCCCCTTAAATAGCTTGAAGCCCGGCGTGGTGGCACACACCTTTCATCCCAGCACTCGGGAGGCTGAGGTAGGCGGAGCATTGTGAATTCAAGGCCAGCTTGGGCTACATACAATGCGAGCACAAGGCCTACCTGAGCTACTTAGTGCGACCCTGCCTCAAAAAACTAGGCTGGGAGTTTGGTTCAGTGGCTGAGGTTGTAAGTTCAATCCCCAGTGCCGCAAAAATAAATAAATAAATAAATAGCTTGATTGTGCAAGCTCAGCAAAAACCCGAAAGCAAAACACACTCGTCCGCTTGGTGCAGGAGGTGCCCTCTGCCCTCCGTTTAGCACCAGTAGGAATCCCGCGAGCACAAGTCACATGGCCAAGTTGCCAACTACAGCGGGAGCAACTTCTGGCCGTGTGCATGCACGTGTGTGTGAGCGTTTCCAGTGTGCGTGCAAATGAACCAGTTGCCTCCAGACAGAGCTGCAGATTGCGAAACTCAGTGTGAGCAAGCACTGCAGGGCCTGAGAGACGCGGGAGGCCACAGCCGGTGCCTGTCCTTTTGCCGAAGCCATCTGAGCCCAAATGACCCAGAGGGATTCTTCAGTTCTTCACAGGAAAAGGAAACAGGCTGGGTTTGGAGCGTAGAGCAGCCGTCCCTATGTACATGTGCACGCGCGCACGCGCACACACACGCGCGCACACACACACACACACACACACACACACACACGAGCACGCATGCGCACTTACCCATGGAGAGGGGGAAAGTGGCGACCTACAGGAAAAGAACAAATTGGAAAAACTTTTCGACATTTTTCAATAAAATGCTTTACGTTGTTTCATATAGCAATTTTACATGTACATGATTTACACTTACCATTTTGTCTTTGATTATAATCATAAAATAGGATTTCTGAGCCAGGCGCGTTGGTGCATACCTATCATTCCAGCACTTGGGAGGAGCACTTGGCACGAGGATCACTGTGAGTTCAAGGCCAGCATGAACTACATAACAAGACCCTGTCTCAAAAATACCAACAATAAAATAGAATTTTTTTTAAGGTTACAAAGGCTATGACGAAAGGCCCTATAAAGTTCCAACGGCCAAGCAGTCTCCCTTGCATAGTGAGGTTCCTTCCAGGTGCATGTCGGGAAGGAGACATGCCTTACTAGGGAAAGGCCTTTGCAGTATGGGATGAGCACACACCACCTCCCCACCTAAACTATTATTTTCACATCTCGAATGATTCGTAGTGGAAGAAAATCTCAGGTGTGGACTATAAATTATCTTGCTGGGGGTTTGGGAGGATCCAATAAGAAAACAACTAGCCAGCCTTCCTGGTAAGTGGCACAATGGGTTCCAGGAAGAGAAAAGTCAGCAAGTTCGGGCTGAGAATCAACACCCTGCCACCCCGTAAGCAACCCGCTGGTTCGGAGGACCAGCTAAGTTGATAGCAACTAGGGTACATAAAGCAACTAAATGCTTGTGTTGTTTGATTGATTTTGTAGTCCTGGAGCCAGCAGTCTGAGCATCTCTTGGGAGGATAACAGTATGCAGCGTATCAAATATGGGGAATTCTCTTCTGTCTTGTCTTCAAGGCCCAATATTGTTCTCATTGTTTTGCTTTATTCTGATTAATTGTTTTGCTTTATTCAATATTCTGTTTTGACTGGTTTTATTCTGTTTTGTTTTTGGTCTGATTTTGCTCTACCTGATGGAATGGACAACTATTGTGAAGATAACAAGATACACTATGATAGCTATTGTTGTTTTCCTAGTATTCTGCTTTGAAGTTCTGTACCAATTTTACTGCTTTGTTTTGGTTGGCTTTGTTCTGTTTTGTTTTGCTGGATTTTACTATCTTTAAAATAAAATTTTAAGCCAGGCGTGGTGGCGCACGCCTTTAATCCCAGCACTCGGGAGGCGGAGGTAGGAGGAGCGTTGGGAGCTCAAGGCTGGCTTGGGCTCCAACACGAATGCAAAGCTGGCCTGAGGTACACAGTGTGACCCTGCCTCAAAAAACCAGGGCCAGGAGTTTGGCTCAGTGACTTAAGCGCCTGACAGGCGCAAGGTTGTGAGTTCAATCCCTGGTGCCGCAAAATAAATAAATAAATAAAATAAAATAAAATAAAATTTTAAAAAATTATCTTGCTTAGGCTGACAATTTCTAGGCACTGTACACTTCCTCACAGCTGTGCAACCCCATGGATAGCCATTTTGCTTTCATAGAATGCTTTCCTAGACAGTTTTTTTGTTTTGTTTTGTTTTGTTTTGTTTTGTTTTGTTTTTGTTTTTTGTTTTTTGTTTTTTGGGGTTTTTTTTGAGACAAGGTCTCCCTGTGTAGTCCAAGCTATCCTTGAACTCACTATGTAACCCAGGCTGGCCTCGAACTCATGGCAATCCTCCTGTCTCAGGCCTCCTGAGTGCCGGGATTACAGTCACGCACCACCACCCCTAGCCATCCTACACTTTAAATTCTCAGTAGTTTATCCCTAAAGAGCTACCACTGCTGACATCTGAGTTTTTTTGAGTGGCATGAGAGTGAAGTTGCAGCTGGGCATGGTGGTGCACACCTGTGATCCCAGCATTTGAGAGGCTGAAGCAGGAGGATTGACACAAGTTCCAGGCCAACCTAATCTTCATAGTGAGTTCAAGGCCAGCCTGAACTACATAGCGAGACCCTGTCTCAAAAATCCAAGACAGCAATATTAATTTCTCTCGCTTCTGGTGGTCCAGAAGTCCAACAAGGTGCTGACACATTTGGTGAGGACCCTTCCAGACCTGTGAATAGCTGCCTTCTCACTGTGGCCTCATATGATGAAGACAGAAATCATCTCTTCTCTTTTTTGTTGTCACTGTTTGATTGTTTTTGAGACAGAGTCTCATTATGTAGTCTAGGTCGGCTTTGAACTCTCTGGGATGCTCCTGCCTTGACCTCCTAAGTGTTGAGATTACAGGTATGCCCCACCAAAATAGGAGATCGGGGCTTGGCAAAGCTGGCTGGAGAAGTAGACATGACCTGTTAATTACAAAGATCTGCACACGTGTGCAGAACAGTGCCCAAAGGCCCTGCACATAGACTTCTCTGGAGAACTAGAGCAGGTTTTGCCTAGACCTGACTTCACCCTGAAGCTTGGAATCCAACCACCATCTTTCAGGACCCGGATGTAGAAGTTCTCACAGGTTTCCTTGAGATTTGGACAGCATAAAAAGTCACAAACGCCAAAAGGAACTTGCTATCCTAACTTCCCAAAATAGTCCACACTGAGTTTCTCAGCCACAGAGTATACTTTTATCTTTGCTTTTATCTTCTTTTTCTCTTGTTTTGCCCAAATTCTCTCTGCAGAGTTGGTTTCTCGCATACCCCCTGACTCCTCACTTTTCAGGTAAACTTTTGGGACCATTTTTGGCATGTCTCATCCAATTCTTTGTTTGAGACGAGAACCTGGAGTTTAACTCTGGAAGGAGAGGTGAGCAAGCCAGAACCCAGTAATGTTGACTTAGTGAGCCACTTTTAGAAACAAGCTATCTGATCACACCACAATATCCATCTTGTCCCTTCCCAGAAAAGCTCTGATTTCATCTAAGGGCTCCACCATCAGGAGCTGGTCAAGTGTCAAAGGCCACACCTCCAAATACCTCCCAGTGGGGACCAGGGTTCAACATGAATGTGTGGCTTAGGTGCAAATATTTGATCTACAGTGGATACTAGACTTCCTACCTGTGCAGACAACTCCAGTCGGGTTGTTAGTAGACTCCCAGCCTGCTTAAGGCACCACAGGTTGCCATGATTCCATTCATGACTGGAAAAGAATTAAACTACTATGCAATCAATTCTTTTCCAGCCAAGAACAAGGGAAACCAGGAAAAGAAGCTCTAGTGTGATCTATCAAGAGAAATCCCCAGCATCCTGGCACAGCTGCATTTCTACTGCTCACCTAATGGCGGTGGAAAAGCCTCCAGTTACATAGAACCCTTTCATGATGTGGCACAATTCCTCAAGTCTACATGGCCACATCCTTGGTTTCAGCAAATCATCTCTCTGCACTGTTTCAATGACATACAAAGCCTGATAAGCCGAGTGTGGTGGCGCACACCTGTAATCCCAGTTCTTGGAAGACTGAGGCAGGGAATCGCAGCAAGTTTAAGGCCAACCTGGGCTACATAGTGAGTTCAAGACCAGCCTGAACTACACAGTGAGACCCTGTCTCAAAATAACAACAAAAAAAAGAAAAAAGAAAAAACAGCTTGACAGCTGGGTATGATGGTACATGCCTGTAAACCCAACACTAGGGAGGCTGAGTCAGGAGGATCTCTGTGAGTTCGAGGCCAGCCTGGGCTACATAACGAGGCACTGTCTCAAAACAAAATCGATGTTGCTGGGGCTAGGGCTGAGTGGTAGAGTACCTGCTATACCTGCTCAAGGCCCTGGATTACATCCTCAGCACCGTCAAACCAAACCAAGCCCAACCAATGAAAATTGATGAAACGAATTATCTATGTGTCTCAAGACTTCTTAATTGAAGAGTTCCGTTTTATTAGTCCTAACAGTTAGAAGGGCCAAATTTGCTGATCAACAGTAGCTTCTGTCTCAAGTTTGCCAAGGAGTCTGGCTGTTTTCTAAACTATGTCTAAATCAAGGACAAAATGGAGAAGTAAAGTACTAGCAATTAGATTTTGCTGTCAATGTTTAATCACCTTCAAGTACAGAAAGTACTCATTAGTTGCAAATGTTCTTAAGGGCTTCTGAACCAACTTGCCAAGTAAATTTCCCACAACAACCACAGACAGGGAATGGTAGATGCGAGAGTAGCAAACCCAACAGACTCTTGCATTTCCTCCCTTCAACAACACTATGTATTTGGTAGCTAGGCATGGTGGTGCACATCTGTAATGCCAGCACTTGGGAGGCTGAGGGAGGATGATCACCAAGAGTTTGAGGCAAGCCTGAGCTACACAGTGGTACCCTATCTCAAAAAAGAAAGAAAGAAAGAAAGAAAGAAAGAAAGAAAGAAAGAAAGAAAGAAAGGAGGAAAGAAAAAGAAAGAAAGAAAGAAAGAAAGAAAGAAAGAAAGAAAGAAAGAAAGAAAGAAAGAAAGAAAAGATGATACGACCAAACCCAGCAGCAGGCCTAGTACATGCCTGCCTGTGCTGATTTCATCCCAAACCCAAAAACATGCAGAAGCAAGGGTGACCTGCTTTGAGGTCTTGCTGTGACCCATGCCCTGGACTCCACCAGGCAGCACTGGACCACCTACAATGACTCGCTCCTCCCTGGACTAGTCAGGCTGCCCTCAGCCCCTGACCACCTAGGCTTGAGCTCAGGCTCCTACTCCATCCCCATGGAAGGCAGCTGGTGCAAGAATCCTACAGGTAGCTTTAGCAAAATTCCCCGCCCTTGGCATGGGACCATGCTGGGGCCATCTCACCCGCCATCTCAGCTGCCTTCAGCAAGAACTCTGTGGAGCTAGCCTAGCAGGAATCCCTTTGCTCCTGGTGTCTCTGTGCATCACTCACATCCGCCCCCCACCTGCCACTGGGCTATAGACCGCATGGCCGTCCGTATTGTTAGGCAAAAGGAAAGAAAACTAAGGTACAGCTCCACAGGACAGGCTTGTTTCAGAACAAAACTGAGGGGCTGGGAGTTTGGCTCAGTGGCCTAAGTGACTGCCTGGCAGGCACAAGGTTGTGAGCTCAATCCCCAGCACTGCAAAAAAAAAAAAAAAAAAAGAACAAAACTGAGAGGGATGAGGGACGGTCCTCGCCCTTAGACCAGGCCGCAACTCTCTCCAAGCAGTGAGGTCTTCACAGGGTGCTGAGCATGAAGGGCACCGTGAGGGGAAAGGTCAAAGCGGCACATTGGAGGGGGATATGTAATCCTTGAGGCCAGCCAACAGCTTCCTGTTTCCTTACATCGTGTTCCCCATAAACAGCGGGATGGCAGAGCCACACAGCTCCAGGAATGTCAACTGGGTACCAGCCTCAGTTTAAGAGGCTATGACTTTCCAGGGCACAAAAGCTTACATATCAGAAACTAAAGCAGCAGCCTCCTAAATCATTTAAATGCTACCCTAATTGAGTTATGTAGACTGGTCTTTCTGCATATCTTTCTTCCTGCATATTGCAGAGATGCTTGCTCTCCACCTGGCCAGCTCAGCTCACCTTGCTCACATAATACCCACCATCCTCACTGCCACTCATCCTCCAAGCCACTCCCTTCTTCATGAGATAAATTCTGGGAGAGGCCTTGGATCAAGGCCTTTGCTCCGTGTATCCTCACTTGAATCAGATTCAGGATCCCTTGGCTGCCTGTAACTTTGAGTATGTCTTAGTGTCTTTATTCTCACCATGGGTTGCATTGGAGATGGTAGATTGGAATTAACTTGCTGGGATTCCAATAATGTTTCAATGGGATTACAAATATAAACTTTCTGGAGCATGAGGAGGATGAAATAAGGAACTACAATGTTTGGATTACAATATACAATATTTGAATTACAATACATCTTCAGTAAGGGCACAAGCATAGCAGGGGGAAGAGGCTCAAAGCGGTCTCTGGTCAGCCTAGGCCGGTGGTGGTCAGACTTCTTCGCCTATTCCTATCATCACAGTCTGCCCTTGAATAAAGTCCACCTTATTATTCTTTGTTTAGTCCCCTTAGTTTTTTGAGACAGGATCTTGCTGTATAGTTCAGGCTGTTCTTTCACTCACTATGTAGTCCAGGCTGGCCTCAGACTCATAGTGACCCTTCTGCCTCAGCCTGCCAGGAGCTGAGATCACAGATGTGTGCCGCCATGCCTAGAAGGAAAGGCTTATTTTGTCTCATGGTTTAGAGATTTCAGTGCCTGGTCACTGGTTCCATTGCTCTAGGTCAGGGGTGAGGTGGACATTGCTTTGCCAGGAGCGGGTGGCCCAGAGGCACATAGAGAGGAAAAGCACCCAGGAGGAGGATGTCAGGGACAGAGACCGAGAGAGTTCCAGCTGGGCTTGGACATCAGGAGTTGGAGGAGGGGGTGTCTGAGCCCTAATGTTACTAAAATTCATTTCATCTCTTGCTTTTTACTTTCTAATATGGTAATGAGAAAATCTCAAGTGATTCATGTGATTTACCTTATATTTTTTGGACAGCTCTAGTCTAGAAGGCAGCTGGGGTAGGGAAGGGAAAAGGAAAGTGGTCTTAGAACTCTTCTAAAACCTAGAATGGTCTGGACAGGGTGACACATTCCCATAATCCCAGCATTCTAGGAGGCTGAGGCAGGAGGGTCACAAATTTAAGCACACCCTAGGCAACTTGGTGACTCAGTAAGAGCCTGTCTCAAAATAAAACATTAAGAAAAGGGCTGAGGATACAGGTTAGTGCAAAGGCCCTCGGTACAATCCCCAGCAAAAGGTCCCTGCCTGTCACCAAGGAGCCCCGCAGGCACCCGACACACAGTGCTCGGCATGCTCGGCATGCTCTGCGTCGGGCAGCTTTATCTGAATTGACAGCACTGCTCCCGAGCATCCTCGGGAAGTGTCTGAAGGAGGAGCGGCTTTTACAACCCGCGGGGTGCAGAGGCTCAGGTTTACCGCAAGCCTCACACTTGGGCAGTGGGCGGTCAACCCTGGGGGCCTGAGCATGCGCACAGCACCCAGAGGCTGGGCTCCGAGGGGCCTGGCTCCACGCGCGCTCTGCGTCTCTCCTGCCCGCTGGTCGGGCTTGGTAAAGAAGTAGCGTCTCATCAGAAATGAGATGCTGCTTCGCATAGTGAGGGAGGGAGGGTGAAAGGAGAAAGGAAAGGAAGGAGAAGGGGAAGGGAGGGAAAGAGCAAAAATCACCATCTTCACGTTCCGTGTCTCTTGAAGCTGCAGAACAATCTGACACGGTTACCAGAACGCCGGGGTCGTGTTCCACGGTGACAAAGGATGAATCCTCAGAGGAAGAGGGGTGCAAGCAGGTTTATTTAAAAGTTATAAAGGAAAGGAAGTAGCGCTCCCACTAACTACTGGAGGTTCTGAGTAGGAAATCCACCAGGGCTGTTTGTCTGGGGGCTTTAGGGATTTAGCAGGGAGTTTGGTTATTGTGTGAACATCATCATCTCTAGCCTATAGGAAGATACTTATTTTTAGGGTCCAGTCTATGCAGTGTCCATGCAGGGCCCACCCACCCTGAGCCCAGGGCCTGCCTGGCCATGTTCTGGGGATGTCCTGGACACCCAAGGGACACCTGGCAGATGTTTTATAAGATCCCTGCAGGGTTGAATTCAGCAGACTGCATTGTGTGGCCACAGTGCTGACTGCCTAACAGAATCCTAATCCCATCTCACTGCTTCCTGTTACAATAATAGGACCTAATCCAAGGTGGGAAACCAGGCAGCCAGATGCAGAGGCGAATGACAGACTGTTCTGTAATCTTTTGATTTGGAATCTCCTGGCATGATTCTTTTATGACTCTTTTGGGTGGGGGTTGTTTGTTCGTTTGGTTGTTTTTGGTTTTTTGAGACAGGGTCTTACTCTGCCGCCCAGGCTAGCTTCAAACTCTTGGCAATCTTCCTGCCTCAGCCTCCTGAGTTCTGGGATTACAGGCATTCATCACCACACCCAGCTAGTCTCCACTGGAGACTTGTAAGAACTTTTTCTTGCATTACCCTCTAGATCAGCAATCAACAAACTTCTGTAAAGGGTCACATAGCAAAACTTTAGTGCTTTGTACATCTCTCTGGCAACCAATTACCTCTCTCCTGGGTGTGGCTGTGTTCCAATAAAACTTTATTTATGAAGTCAGAGCCAGGTATGGTAGCATACACCTGTCATCCCAGCACTCAGGAGGCTGAAGCAGGAGGATCACCACAAGTTCAAGGCCAGTGTGGGCTACATAGTAACCTCAAGGCCAGCCTGAACTACATAGTGAAACCCTGTCTCAAAAAACCACAAAAACAAAGACAAACAAACCACACACACACACACACACACACACAGACCAAAGTAGGAGGAATTTAGCCAGCGGACAGTTTGTGGGGGGAAGGGACAGCTGCTTTAGTTTCGTTTGAACAATAAAAAATGTATACGTGTGTTCTTTACTTTTTCATTCTTAAAGAGATTTAAATAAATCTCCTTCCAACCCAAGTGAGGAGTTATACTTAGGAAGGCTGGCTGTAGCTCAGCGGTAGAGCCCTTTCTTACCAAGCACATGGAAGGCACTATGTCTGACCCCTGGCGCTGAAGACAAAAAAAAAAAAAAAAAGGAAACATTAAAAAAAAAGGAAAAATATGATAGTCACCCAGAAATACAAATGCGTTTCAAAAATCAGGTGCAGCAACATGTCTGTAGTACCAGCTACTTAGAAAACTGAGGCAGGAGGATCACTTAAGCTCAGGAGTTCGAGGCCAGCCTTGGCATCAGACTGAGACCCCCATCTCAAAAAAACAAAGTTATAAGACTCAAGCATAGTCTAGCATAGTCCTTTTAGTGTGGCGCAGTGGAGCCTTCTGGGTTGAAAGCTGAGCCTTCCCATGTCTCCAGACATTAAAGCAATGTGTTTGTGCAAATCCACCGAGAAAGTGCTACTCCAGAAATGCAGATCATTCAGTTTAACTATGTATTGCTCACTTACCACTAAATCCTCTTCAAAAGTAACTATCATGACAAGGAGTCTTGTCACCCTGGCCCCTGGCATGAGAGGGTGAGGTTGTAACACTGAGTTTGAGGTTGTTTCTGCTAACAGCACTGAGTCCTCGCTTGGGCCTGCAGGTGTGAGAGTAAACACAGGAGGAGCTGGGCCTGGTGGCACACACCTGTCAGCCCAGTACTCAGGAGGCTGAGGCAGGAGGATTGCTGTGAGTTCAAAGCCAGCCTGGGATACATAGTAAGACCCTGACATTAAAAAAAAAAAAAAAAGACATTAAAAATAAACAATAAAAGCATGTCAGCCCGGCATCTCTGCCTTCATTTTGCTACCTTAGACTCAGGGTCTGGTTCTTGCTCAACTCTGCACACAGGCATTAATCATTTCAGGAGTTCTTATCTAAAGCTGCTAATCCCCTTCAAGGCTGAGAACACCAGGCATGGCTAAAATAGCTTCGAAATAGGCAGGGACATCACGATCCACAGGCTGTCAACAGCCAGCTTTTTTACTACATCCTGGTCTAAGCCACCGGAGTCACCACGCACTGCCCTGAAGGCCTAAGGAGCTCCACCTTGCCTGTTTTTTGAGACAGGGCCTTGCGTTATAATTCAGGTTGGTCTTGAACTATGTAGCCCAGGCCGGCCTCGAACTCACACCACTCCTCCTGCCTCAGCCTCCTGAGTGCTGGGATCATCCCACACCTGGCCCATCTTGCCTTTCTGACCTGTCCTTCTCCCCATTCTTAGACTCAGGAGCCACAGGTCTGGCCAGTAACTGTCTAGTGCTGTGTAGAAATTCCCTGGGCAACAGTGAGGTAACAATCAACCAGACCTTGGTGCTGCAGAAACTGTGTCACTGTCCTTGCTTGTCACCCTTCCGTGTACCTCGGTGACAGTGCAGCCTGGAGATTACTTTCCTGCAGTGCTGGCCCAACCTCCAGGCGCTGTGCTTGTCTTTCTCTGGAAATGCTGCTGCCAGCACAGAACCGGAAGCGCGGCCTCCCGCAGACAGAAGCCAGCACCAGGTCCAGTCCCACAAAGACATCTTGTTCAAGAAAAAGAAAAGGAATGTTTAAAAGTTAACACTCAGTGGGCATGGTGGCACACACATGGAAGCTCAGCACTCTGGGAGGCTGACTCAGGAGGATCAAGAGTTCAATTCCCAGCTGGGGGACCTAGCAAGGCCCTGTCTCAACATTTGATTGATTGATTGATCAACTGTAGTACTAGGAAGTGAACCCAGTGCCTTTCCACCGAGCTCTGTCCTCAGCCCTTTTTTATTTTTGAGACAAGTTCTCCCTAATTTGCTAGTATGGTAGGCTCCCCAGGCTGGGCAAGAACTTGTGACCCTCCTGCCTCAGCCTCCCAGACAGATTATTACATCCCTGCACCACGACACCTGGCTCAAAATGTTTTAAAATAATAAAAGATCTGGGGATATAGCTTAGCACAAAGGCCCTGGTTCAATTTCCAGTACCTCCACACACAAAAAAAGACACTTGATGACTTGTGGAGAAAGAATGAGGTCATTTTTCACCTTTGGCATCATCCAAACAACAATGACAGCAAGCAGATGACAAGGGTCACTGATAGTGTCACTGCTCCAACTACCTGTCAGGAAAGGCATCCTTGTTACCTGAGACCCAGCCAGAAGCCTCAATCTGGGCCCTGCTCTCTTAATCAGTTTGCCTGCCCACCATCAAGAGTCCAGGAAAGCCGGGTGTGGTGGTGTACACCTGTTATTCCAGCACTCCAGTGACTGAGGCAGAAGGATCACCAAGAGCTCGAGGCCATCCTGGGCTATGTAGTGAATTCCAGGCCAGGCTGCACTGCACAGTAAGATCCTGCCTGCCTCAAAAAACAAAACAACAACAATGAAACCCAATAAACCATGCGTGGTGGCACACACCTGTCATCCCAGCACTCAGGAGGCTGAGGCAAGATGATCACTGTGAGTTTTTAAAGATAGCCTGGGCTGCACAATGAGCTCAAGATCAGCCTAAAGTACAATGAGACCCTGTCTCAAAAAACAAACAAATGAACAAAAACAAGAAAGAAGGAAGTCAGGCCTCTCTCTTGAGGGTCTACACTCCATTTCTCTGAGTGTGTACTTTAAAAATTCTGCCTAGGGTCAGGTATGGTGGCACATGCCTATAATGGCAGCATGCAGGAGGCCGAGGCAGGAGGATTGCCAGGAGTTTCAATCATGGCCAGCTTGAACTACACAGCAAGACCTTGCTTCAAAACAACAACAACAAACACCAAAAATAAATGAATAAAATTCTGCCCAGTAAATCTCTTTATGCCTCTTTAAAAAAGAAAGAAGTCAGACACAAAGGACTACAGCTTGAGTGACTCACTCACAAGAAACATGCACAGCAGGCAGATGGATGGGAGAAAGGAGCCACTTGGCTGCCAGGTACAAGGACCAAGATGACCTGAAAGTGCCCTGGGGCTGCTGGCCCCACTAGCTGCATCCCTGCCTCGAACATCGGTGTGCAGATCAGTTCCACGCTGTGTGAGGTTTACCTCAATTAAAGACTCCTGAGTTCTCCAGGTCCACCTTTATGATGGGCCTGAGGCAAGTGTCTTACTGACCACCCCATCTCAGAAATGCTTGCTGGAAACAGACATGGTGAGAACCCAAGGGAACCTTGGCCTACAAAAGTGTAAACGGATTCCCAGTAACAGAAGAATTTCTTCAATTTGTATTTATTATTATGATTATCATTTTGCAGTCCTGGAGACTGAACCTTGGCTACATAGTGAGTTCAATGGGTGACACAGTGCGGGAGCCCTGTGCTGAGCTACATCCCCAGCCCTTTTTCCACGTTTTATTTTTGAGACAGGGTGTCCCTAAGTTGCCCACGCTGGACTCGAATTTGAGATCCTCCTGCCTCAGCCTCCCAGTTTGCTGCAATTACAGGTGTGTACCACCACACCTGCCTGAGAATGACTCATTTCTGACCCAAAATGCCTTAGAGTGCATCCCTGCCACCCTTTCCACATGACTCCGGGCAAGGCGGATGAGCAGGCCCCCGGTTCATCTTTTCCACTGAGGGGCTGAACACGTCACAAACACACTTTGTGCCCCATAGGGTTGTTGCAGAAAGTTTATTCAGCTATAGAAATCTGACTCCCAAGGTCATCTGGGGTAGGGATAAGGGACCCCCTGGCTTCTGGTTGCAGGAGTAAGCATCCACAGAGTTTTCCAAGCCTCTATATTCGGTGTGGTGAACCAAATGACTCTGGGTGTTGACTTCTTCAGACAATTCCTTCATCTTTACTACAATGTAAAAAAAAAAAATGTAAGTGCTCATCTTCACAAAAACTAAAATAAAAGTGCCACCCTCTGAAATAAACTACTATAACTGCAACCACTATGGCCCCAGGGACCCACTCACAGTACAGGTTTGCCCACAGGCCTTGACCCAGCCTCGGGGCATTCCATCTACCTCAATCTTAACTCAGTTTCTTGAGACAGAGTCTTGGTATATAGCCTAGGATGACCTCAAACTCATGGCGACCCTCCTGCCTCAGCCTCCCAAGTGCAACGAAGACAGGTGTGCGCCCCCACACCCGGCTTCCAATGTTAACTCCCAGGAGAGCAGCACATCTATGGGACAGAGCACTCAAAGCTCCCAGCTTACCCAGGCCAGCAGTTCCTCATTCCAAGCCGTGCATCAGCTGATCTCCAGCTCAGACATCCTGGGCTCGGCAAAGCTTTCTTCACTCGAGTCACTGTATCCATCGCTGTAGGAAAGAGGAACTCACTCAGCAAGGTGAGAAGGAAACTTTGCACAGCTATTCCATTGTTTTGGGTGCTTGCTTGTGTTTGAGACAAGGTCTTGCTATGTGGTCCAGACTGGACTTGAACTGTGTAGCCCAGGCTGACCTGAACTCACAGTGATCCTACTGCATCAGCCTCCTGAGTGCCGGAATTACAGGCATGCGCCACCACACTTGGCCTCAAACCAATATTTAAATGCAATAAAACCTCAGTGAAAATCCCTAAGGAAACTGTTTTTTTTTTTTTTACTGAAATCTGATCTTAACAATCATTGTAAAGTTTACCAGAAGAATAGCAACATACATTTTTAAAAATGTAAACAATGAGAGTACAGTAGATATGGCCTTAATTTACAATAATGCTCTGATAATGAAAAGAATAATAAAGCTTCCAGTATAAGAGATAAAGATCAGCCTGGTATGGTGGTGTATGCCTGTAATCCCAGCACTCAGAAGGCTGAGGCAGGAGGACCTCCGCAAGTTTGAGGCCAACCTTCACTATATAGGGAGAACCTGTCTCAATCAATCAATCGATCAATCAATAAATGAAAGATAAAATCATCACTTTAACAAAATATAAATCCCTGAAGTAAAACCCAATTCCTCAATTTGTAATTTACAGGGAGAAGTCGGATCTCCACCTTATACACTTCACACACACACACACACACACACACACACACACACTGCATATAGATGTGAAGTATCAGCTGAAACCCACGCGAGTGCATGGGGTTAGGGTCCACACAACGTTTTGTGGGAAGACTGTGGGCAGAAGCCAGGAGAGTCAGCCCCCGGTGCACACACTCACTGCCACATGCGAGGACCGCAGAAGCCCGGCTAACCCTCCTTGGGGAGGGAACAGCTCCCGTTACCAAGGGAACAAGCATCACTTTGAGAAGGCGCTGGCCGGGGAACTCAGCAGTCACAGAACTGCATGGGAAGCAGCTGCAGCCAGGAGGACAACAAGGCAGAGAGGGGCTGAATGGCCAGGTGCACAGCAGCACCAAGAAGCACACGTAGCAGTCAGTGCTCTTAGCAACCAGTGGGGCAACAAAAAAGGTCTTCCCTTAATGAAACAACAAAGATTTCTAAAATAAAAGCCAGTGTCAGCAAGCTTTGGAGGGCTAACACATGACAGCTGCAGATGTGAACAAGTCATTTTTTTTTTCCTGAGACAGAATCTCAACAGGTAGCCCAGGCTGGCCTCAATCAAACTTGCATCAATCCTCCTGCCTCAGCCTCCTGAACACTGGGGTATTAAAGGCGTGTTTCACACATCTGGCGAGTCGCTATTTTCATGAAGACAAAAACTTTAAAGGGAAAAAGTGCCCCTTCACATCAATGCCATCCCTTGGCAATATCACTCTCCAAGCAATGGGCAGCTTACCTGGGGAACAGCGGGCCCATCTGCTGCAGGTATGCACACAAATTCCCAGTTGCTGCAAGCAGAAGCCCCAAATAGGGAGGCGAAGGCTTCATCGGCCTGGAAGAAAACTCAGGGTGGAACTGGACACCAACAAAATAGGGATGATCTGAAATGACAGCAGTCAGGGCATGATTGAGCAGACAGATGTGAGACCCACAGGAAGATCGTCCTATCATTCAGTACAGAGACTCAACCCAGGCCAAGATTGCTTAACTTGTGGCCATCTTACTTTCACAATTCTTTTGCATATTTTGATTTTTTATTTCTTTATTTTTGGATTTTTGACAGGGTTTCGCTATGGGGCCCAGTCTGGTCTCAAACTTGAGGCAATCCTCCTGCCTCAGCCTCCCAATTGCTAGAATTACAGGTGTGCACCACCAGGCCCCACTTTCATGATTCATTTGTGAAGTGGAATTCTTCATAGTAAAACATGTCTCACTTACTATATGATTTGGGATTTTATTTGTGGAAGGCAGCAGAGGGAGCAAAGATAGGCAGAGGTTTTGGAGTGCCAGCTTTTCCACTGGGTATTAACCACAGCACCATGATGGCACTGTCACTCGCATTTCAGGCTGGGCAGCTCATCCCTTATGATAACAGGTCTCCATTATACTGTGGACATGGTGGCTTTCAGATTTCCTCCATCTAGTACACTGTTGGCAGTTCCTTTGTCACAGATGGCTTTTATCAGATTGAGTTAAAGACCGTCTATTCCAGCAGCCAGGCGTGGTAGCGCACGCCTTTAATCCCAGCACTTGGGAGACTGAGGTAGGTGGAGTGTTGAGAGTTCGAGGCTGGCTTGGGCTACAATGTGAGCACAAGGCGGGTCAGAGCTACATAGGGTGACCCTGCCTCAAAAAACTAGGGCCAGAGTTTGGCTCAGTGGCTTAAGTGCCTGCCTGGCAGGTGCGAAGTTGTGAGTTAGATCCCTGGTGCCGCAAAAAAAAAAAAGAAAAATGAAAAATAAATAAATAAATAAAGACCGTCTATTCCAATCTGCTGTAGGGTTTTGATCATGAATGGGTGTTGGAGCCAGGCATGGTGGCACATGCCTTTAATCCCAGCACTCGGGAGGCTGAAGTAGGAGGAATATTGTGAGTTCAAGACCAGCTTGGGCTATAACGTGAGTGCGAGGCTGGCCTGAACTACATAGTGCGACCCTGTCTCAAAAAACTAGGGCCAGGAATTTGGCTCAGTGGCTTAAGCACCTGCCTATCAGGCACCAGGTTGTGAGTTTGATCCCTGGTGCCAAAAAAAAAAAAAAAAAAAAGAATGGGTGTTGGACTTTGTCAAACACTTTTTCTGCATCTGCATCTATTCAGATGATCATATGGTTGCTGTTCTTGAGTCTGTCGATAAGGTATATTACATTTATTGATTTACATATGTTGAACCATCTCCACATCCCTGGCATGAATCCTACTTAATCATGGTATAATCTTCTTGATGATTTGCTGCATTCTGTTTGCCAGTATCTTATGGAAGATTTTTGTGTCTATGTTCACTAGGGAGATTGGTCTATAGTTCTCTTTTTTGGTGGGATCCTTCTCTGCTTTTGGTATTAGGATTATGCTTGCTTCCAGCAATGAGTTTGGGAGTACTGCTTCCCTTTCAATTTAATTACAGAGTTTAAGGAGTAGTGGCATTATATCGTCTCTAAAGTTCTTATAGAATTCAGCAGTAAACCCATCAGGACCTGTGCCATTCTTTGTTGCTATTTTTTTATTACTTCTTCAATTTCATTGATTGATATTGGTTTATTTAGAATTTTAATATCTTCTTGATTCAGCTTTGGCAATTCATATGAATCTAGGAATCTGTCCATTTCTTCTGTTTTCCATCTTATTAGAGTACAGGTTCTCAAAGTAGGTATAGATGATCTCCTGGATTTCTGCAGGGTCTGTTGCAATTTCACCCTTTTCATTCCTAAATGCATGGATTTCAGTCTTTTCTTTCCTTTTGTTGATAAGGTTGGCTAAAGTTTGTCAATTTTACTTCATCTTTCAAAGAACCATCTCTTTGATTCATTGGTTCTTTGGATTGTTTTCTTAGTCTCCACTGCATTATTTTTTTTTTAAGTCTCCACTGCATTAATTTCTGCTCTGATCTTTTTAATGTCCTCCCTCATATGAGCTTTGGACTCAACTTACTCTTCTTTTTCTCGAAGATTGAGGTCCATCATTAGGTTGTTTGTTTGAGCTTGCTCTGTTTTTCTAATATAGGAATTCGGTACTATAAATTTCCCTTGTAGGACTGCTTTCATTGCATCCCATAAATTCCAGTATGTTGTACTGGCATTACCATTTAATTATAGAAATTGTCTAGTTTCTTCTTTAACTTCATCTATGACCCTCTGGTTGTTTAGGAGGGTGTTATTTAACTTCCATGTGTTTATGAAATTCTTGTGGTTTCTTTTGCCATTGATTTCCAATTTTATTACACTATGGTCCAATAATATGCATGGGATAATTTCATTTCCTTTGCATTTACTTAAGTATGTTCTATGGGTTACTATATGGTCTATTTTGAAGAACGTCCCATGTGCAGCTGAGAAGAAATACTTCAAGCTCTCCTTGACTTGATGGTTTTTGTGTTGATAGGTCTGCTGTGATCCGATGAGCTTTGCTTTATAGGTGATTTGCTTCTTTTTCTAACAGCTTTTAATATTTTGTCCATGCTGAATTTCTGGAATTCTGACTATTATATGCCTTGGTGTAGACCTGTTTTGATCATGGCTAACTGGAGTTCTATATACCTCTTATTTGTATGTCAAATTCTTTTTCCATGCTTGGGAAGCTTTCTGTCATTACTTCTGTGAACAGGTTTTTTATATTTGTACTATCTCCTGCGTTTTCTTTTTCTTTTTTCTTTTGAGACAGGGTCTTACCATGTAGTTCAGGCTGGTCTTGAACTCACTCTGTAGCCCAGGCTGGCCTAGAACTTAGCAATCCTCCCGCCTCAGCCTCTTGAGTGCTGGAATTACAGATGTGCACCACCATGCCCGGCTCTCCTGTTTTTTCATTGACTCCAATCTTATGTCATTCTTCTTTGCATCATCTAGCAGTTCTTGGATTGATTTTTCATTATCTTTTGTTATTTTAAAGAAAAAAAAAATTTTTTTTTTTTTTTTTTGGTACTGGGGATCAAACTCATGACCTCATGCTTGCCAGGCAAGCACTTGTGCCACTGAGCTAAATTCCTGGCCAAGAAATCTTTCTTTTCACGATTGCTAACCACAGTCCTGTGTCCTACATCTGATATTCTATCCCCACATTGGCTCATTCTGCTGCATATACTTTCAGAATTTTTAATCTCCTGGATATCTGTTTGAGTCTCTTTCATGGATTCCATCTCTTTCCTATGTTGGGTATTCATGGGTTCCATCATTTTACTAAGCTCCTGTATTTTTTTTTAATATGTATCTGCTCTTGAGTTACTAACCATGTCTTTCATTATGGTGACCATCTCTGTAGTTATCTGAGAAATTATTTCTGATTTGATATTTTCTAGAGTTTCATTCATCTGCTTTGTTACTTCCACTGTTACCACTTCAGAGAGTCCAGATGGGTGGCTTTCAAATTGTCCCACCTCATTGCCCCCTGGGTTTGTCTTTGGTGAGCTGGAAGTCTGGGGTTTCATATTGCTTAAGGGACTTACTCATTTGCTTTTTTTTTTTTTAGTTTAATTTCTAGATAGCAGCTTATAAATTGCTTATAGCAGACAGCTTTATTGCTAATATTTACAACTCTTAGGAAATGACTGCTTATCAGAGATGTCTTCCAGGTGTAACTTGTAGCTGGCTTTTGGGTTTTGAATCTGTTTCAAGATCCTACCTCTACAATTTATTGGGGACTAGAAGTTGCTGCCTACTTGTCCCAGTCTCTGGTTCTTTGGCACTGGCCTATAGTATTGTTTAGACAATCTCAGTCTTGGCATACCAGGAAGAACAAGTGATTAGAGCAATTATGTCACCTTATCTAAAGTAGTATAATCAGCAATAACAGTAGCACTAAATGAAGCCTAGAAAATGACAAACTGAGGTAACTATTAATTTGCCACCTTTAATCATATGAACTAGATTTGTGAGTATATAACAAAATCTAAAACAAAGCAGAAAATCATATACAGTAAATATGCCCTCAATATGGCAATTTTACCCTTAGGGGATAAAATTTAAAACACGTTAGGGGAAAAAAATAGAGAAATAAAAGAAGAGGAAGCAATTAGCAGCAAGGGTAGAAGACAAAAGAAGACTCCAAGAACTTTGGGAAACTGGTGAAGAAGACAGGAGGGAAAGAGACAAGAAATATAAACAAGGACAGAACAGAACAACAACAACAAAAAACCTAGAAACAATGTTCACACTCATGAAAAACAGAAACAAGCAATTCAGGAAAAAAAAAATGAAAACAAAGCAAAACAGAAAAAAAACAAGAAAAGAAAAAACAAATGTCCACTTCAAGGTCTCTGCTGTCCCTGGTAGACAGAGTGGGCAGGCAGAATCCAGATCTGTGCTGATTAATCCTAGCAAGCCAACTATAGATTTTTGGCAGAGTAGTGGATAATCCTGGCAAGACTGCACCTTTAGTTCCACTGAAGTTCAGGCTTGTTTCTGGCTGTGAGGCTGGAACCTGATTTATTCACCCTGTAAAACTCTATATGCCTCCTGCCGACTTGAACTCAGCTCCTTGACCACCTGCTAACTTGAACTTGGTTCTTCCTCACTCTGACACTGGAAGTCACTAGATGGAGTCAGCCTGCAGCTGCTCTAAGTTCTCAGCTCAGCTGGCCCCTTCGCAAGATGGCTGCCAGCCAATCGCCCTCTCCAGCAGGACACCTGAACCTGAATGATTCACCAGTCACTGGCAGACCACTGTATCCGCTGCAATGTTCCTCTGATGCATTTCTCCATGGAGGCCTCTGGGGTTGCCATGCATCTGCAGGTTCGAACTGCCCCTCCCACACAGAAAGTCAGGGCTCAGGGAGAAAGCGTCACTTCCCACCTCCCTCTTCTGCATTGCAATCTCTCCCTTTGCTCTCCCTATGCATGGGCTTCAATTCTCACTGCGGATCCTTGCTGGGTCCTGGGGACCCACTTCCCTCCTCCTTCTCTTCCTCATGTTGCTATAGTCTAGCATCTGGACACCAAATCTCAGAGAGGCTATTTCTCCGCTGCTCACCACTTCACCATTTTCTCAGAAGTCCTTCATTTCTTTTTTTAAATTTTTAAAAAATCTTTTGATTTTGAAACAAAGTCTCCACAAGTCACTAAGTTTATCAGGCTGGGCATGACCTTGCAACTCTCCTGCCTCAGCCTCCCAGAGCCCAGCTTCTTTGGTTTTAAAGAATTGTGAGTGCAGTTTAGTGTTCACAAGTGAAGTCGCCCAAGCCTGAGCTGTCAGAAAAGGCAGGAGGAGCCAGGTCCCTCCTGGAAGCAACTTCAACAGCAGTCATTTTTGATGAGGAATGGGTGGCCATTCCTCAACAAACGACAGCAAGCAGAGCACCACTGATAACAGCTGTACATTTGATGCACAGTGTCTGGTCTAGCATTTCATACAGGGGACTTCAGGTAGAGACTGGGGCAAGGCAAGGAAACCAAGTACTTGGAAGACTGCTGCCCTGGGAAAAGTACATCATTTTCTGGTAGGTTCAGATCACCAGGCCCCCAAATGACTAGGACTGTAGGCCATCTGCTTTTCATGCACTTTGTGTTTTGTTTTGTTTCGTTTCATTTTGTTTTCTTTTTTGAGACAGGGTGTCACTATGTTGCCCAGGCTAGCCTTGAACTCACAGCAATCCTCCTGCCTCAGCCTCCTGAGTGCTGGGATGACAGGCGTGCACTACCACGCCAAGCTGTTTTTCATGCACCTTGTAGTTGCCTATTTATTTCAAAGGAAAGCAGAATAGAAACACAGCAAAGAAACTCAACCTCAGATGAGTCTGGGGTTGACAAATACTATTAGTGCACTTCCAAGCCTTTCAGGAAAAAAAGAGGCTACTTACTTGCCAGTTCAATAATTTCCATTCTCTTCCCATCGACATCCTGACCTACAAAAGCTAGGTCTTTCTGCTCAAAGTGGCTGATCAGGTTAGGGTTCACCTGGGAATACAAGAAATTCAATGTCTTTAAAGCCACTGCACAATACAGATGCTTCGGCTTCTAAAAAGGTCTGTCAGCTAGATGGGTTTCCTTGAGCCCCTAACTCATATTTAATCTCTATTTCAAATGCCTGATTTTGTTTTGTTTTGGTTTTTTCACCATGTAGTTCAGGCTGGCCTTGAACTCATGGTGATCCTCCTGCCTCAGTCTCCCAAGTACTGGGATTACAGGCACACACCACCACACCTGGCCTGTCATTGTTTGGACTGACTTGAGTGAATAACAAACAAACTTCTGTTCTTGGCAGTCCAAACAATCCTGACTAATACACTAATTAATCCTGATACAGGTAGTCAGTGGCTATGGACACCTATAGCTCTCATGTGGCAATCACAATATCTGAGTCCCCTTAGTCATGTGACACTAAGCCTTGGGCTCAATGTAACCTCCCAAAGAGGATTCCCAACCTAGGTTCCACCACATGAGACCTGAAAACAGCCATCCCCAAAGGCCCTCAGAGCCTTGTTAAAGACACCCCTTTTCTCCAACTTGAAAAGGAAGGGCTGGGGTTTAAAAGAGGTGCAGCAAGCCCTCAGGTAGAGGATGACAGAGCCACCATGCCCTGGCAGACGCTAATACTCATGGAAGGCCTACCTCATACCGATGCCTGTGTCTCTCCTCTATGAATGGGACATCGCCATACAGTTTCCCTGAAAGACACAGAGGAAGATGAGCACTGGAGCGATCAGCTTTATTACTACTACTGTTTTTGTTTTATTTTTAGCTTTTGGACAAGAGTCTTGCTCTGTAGTTCAGGCTTGCCTTGAACTCACTGTGGAGCCCAGGCTGTCTTCAAACTCACAGCAATCCTCCTGCCTCAGCCTCCCAAGTGCTAGTATGACAGGCTGTGCCAACACGCCTGGCTTGGAGTGACCATTTTGAGAACCAAACCATGACACTTGTAGAGCAGGCCTCTGGGGTGTGTTTATCAGAGGCTCTGGATCACAGGCTCCCAGCAATAATCTAGGGCAGTGGTGGCAAACCCATGACACCTGTGCACAGCCAGCTGTTTGGCATCATTGAAAGCTCTGAAAGGTTCGGCATCTACAATATGGTGATGACGTCCTCAGAAGTCATCGCCATGGCCTAAGTGGAAGCCCACAGTTGCAAAGCCTGGAGGTCAGGAGATCCGCCCTCCCGGTGTACACCTGCCAGCAGGACCAAGTCACGACCACACCATTGTATCTGTGTGGACTCATACAGGGTGCTCTCTCTCTCTCTCTTTCTCTCTCTCTCTTTCTCTCTCTCTCTCTCCCCCTCCCTCCCTCTTTCTCTCTCCATAAATATATATAAATATTTTTTTTAATTGGGAATTGAACCCCAGTGTCTTCGCACTGAGCTACATCTCCAGCCCTTTTCAGGTTTTACTATGAGACAGAGTCTTGCTAAGTCATTAAATTGCCCAGGCTGTGCTCAAACTTGCAGACCTCCAGGCTCAGCCTCCCAGAGTGCTGGGATGACAGGTGTGCACCAAAACCATTCTTTTTTATTTTGTCTTTGTTTTGGTTCTTGTTTTCCAGTTTTGTTTTGTTTTTGTCTTTGAGACAGGATCTCGCAGTGTAGTTCAGGCTGGCCTGGAACTCATGCAATCCCCTGCTTCAGCCGCCCGGGTGTTGAGATTACAGGCGTGCACCACCACCCCCAGCAACATTCTTTACAGCAGTTCCTGATCTGCAATTTCCGAGCTCTGCCTTCACATTTCCCCTTGTCCACCTGAGCAGCGCCACCTCCTTGCCATACAGGGTCCAAGGACTCACAGGGAGGACCCAGTTAGCCCCACAAGCACCCCTGAGCCTGGCACTCTTCTTGCCCACTTCCAGACGCCGGGATGAGCACAGCTACACAGCAGAGGCAGAGTGGCTCTTGGTGTGTGGCACCTGGACTGCACTCAGAGCCCCACAGCTGCCAGTGGCAAGGTAATTGGGGCTGTCAGTAAGAGGACTAAGGATGTCATCTACTGCTAGGGTCATGTCCCTGACCTACAAGGGGCAATCACAACATACTATGAATGTTTAAATTAAACATTTATTACTGTAAAAGACACCTGGCTGTAAATGCCCCTCAGAATCCTCTCCTGGCTTCAAACACACTAGTTCCATGGTTCTTGCCGCTAGCTGCAGCAGGTCTGGAGCCCTCTTTCCTGAGGGTCTTTCTAGCGTGTGATCAACAACACAGTAAGTGCTGCTGAGTGCCATCCTACGGAGAGGCAGCTTGGAAATACCTCACAGGTGTCCTCATCCACTCTATGCACTGGACCTGGCACCATGCGACTCCTAGCTCTTCCCAAAGGCAAAATGACCGTGAAAAGCAAACATTCTGAGTCACTTCAGGTCATCGTGACAGTCATGATGGTGCAACTAAAGACTCCCAGGTGAGAGGACTCCAGAGCCACTGCAGAAAGTGGCAGGAACAACGGTCTCAGTGTGCTCGAAGCCAGGACAAGGATCCTAAGGGTACTTCATGGCAATGTGCCCTTTACCATAATAATTTTTTTAAATGTGAACACTCACCATACTTTTTGACCACACCTCCATGCTACCAAATATACCTCAGTAAGCAGCTGGCCCAGGCACACGTGACAGGAAGCGCACCAGGACATGTGGCTCAGCAGTGACAAATGACTACAGTATGGACTTTTAAACACTTCTGCAAATCACCTCACTAACCCAGCCAAAGTTTCTGTTTTTTAAAAACTTCCTAACAATCTAATCTCACTAGAAACTAGAAGCTGTTTTTTCCGTATCAGTGCTGGGATAAGAGAAAAGAAAGCGAAAGCAGTTTTTTGAGCCTAGAGGACTTGCTCTGCCTAATCCTCATTTCTTCTCGCTCTCTTTTGGATTTCCCACTTCACCACTTTTATGTCAATGCCCAGAATGTGACCAAAGCCCACCACAGGGCTGTCAGCACCACTTCCTAGTGGCCTCTTAACTCTGCCTCCCAACATCTGCTTTTCTCTTACAGGAAAGCAGAACCAACATCTTAGTCAAATCCCTCTCCTTAATATGAGGAAATGCAGAGGGTATTATGTTTTGTTTTTTGTTTGAGATAGGGTCTTACTCTAGCCCAGGCTAGCCTTGAACCTGCAGTGATCTTCCTGCCTCAGCCTCCCTCAGCCCCAGGATTTCAGGCATGCCTTACTGCTCCTGGCTGAGATGTTGTCTTTTACCTCTCTGGGATCCACAAAGCATAGCCTGGCCCGCTGTCAAATATGAGCAACCAGTTTCTGTTAGGCCCTCAAATTAAGAATGTTTTTTACATTTCCAAATGACTGAAAAACTTCAAGTGACACAAAAAAGTACTGGACATTCAATTTCAATGGCCAAGATGAAAGTTTCACTAGAACACAGCCATGGTCATTTGCTTACTCCTGGTCCTTCACTGAAAGGTTTCTAAGTCAGGTGTGGTGGCACACACCTGCCATCCCAGCACTCAAGAGGCTGAGCCAGGAGGATCACAGTGAGTTCAAGGCAGGCCTGGGCTACAGTGTGAGTTTAAGGTCAGCAGAACTACATAGCAAGACTCTGTCCCAAAAATTTAGCAATAAAAAAAGAAAGAATAAGTTTTTTGGCTCCCAGCTTAGCCACTAAGGTCAGCTAACTGGAGAAAGAGCCCCCCGTTCCCAGGCTGAAATGCCAATGAAGACCGAGTGCTGGTGAATCAACACGGCAGGTCCAGGCAGTACCCAAAGGACATGCGCAGTGGAGCCCAGAAGCAAGGGCTCCTCCGTCCTCCCTACGGAAAGCAGAGAAAAGAAAACACTACAGGCAAGGCCGGGAAAGCAGGAGCCCTAGCGCTGTGAGGGTCACTGCAACCATCTCCCCTTCTTTCAAACCCTCTGACAGTTTATCAGTCATAAAAATGTCACTACCCTTCGGCCTAATCACCCAAGTCTCGGAAAACTATCCTAAGGGACACCGCCAGGATGCCTGAATCAGCGATTTTCTAATAAAACGTCAGAACCCAACTGAAATGTTTATCAACAGGAAATGAATCAGCACATTGACTTCCTTATGTCCATTAAATCCTATACACCCAGAGCCCAACAGAGAGGTGTGCTTCGTGTTCCCAGCTAACCCAGACGCAGAGGCAAGAGTTCTCGAGTTTGTGAGTTTAAGACCAGCCTGCGTAACATGGCAAGACCTGAACTCAACAAAAAAAAAAAAAAAAAAAAAAAAAAGAAATACTATATGACCACATAATAGTCATGAAGACTGGATAGGTGGAAAAGTTAGGCTGTAATAAAAGACTACAGGCCAGATCTTGTGGCACTTGCTTGTAATCCCAGCACTTGGGAGGCTGAGGCAGGAGGATTCGCTGCACTACACAGTAAGTTCAACGACAGACCGAACTACATAGTAAGACCTTATCTTAAAAAACAAAAAAAAAAAAGAATAATGTATTCTAAAATTTTGGGGATGGCTGCACTACTCTGAATCCGCTAAAAACCAGGCCCCTGTATACTAGGAAGAACTGAAACCTGTGGTATGTGGATTATATCACTAAAGCTGTTTAAAAAAATGTCTTAAATAAGCTCTGGCATTGTGTTTAAAATTCATAAAAAATCATCTACACTACTTTTGTCTACCGTAAGTAAAAATAAATCTTAAATTCATCTTATTTCCATGGTCTTTAGGTACATTGAGCACAATGCTCTTTTGAAAGAGCTTAGTGCAATTATCTCTGAATCTTTTCCAGCAGATACAATTTTAAAACATTAATTTTTTTCACTAACCACCTTTTGTGACTTAGGCAATTATTTGAACAGCTTCAGAATATTTGAAAACATCAGAAAGCCAAAGTCACTGCCGCCACACAGGACAGGAGTAAGTCTTGCGGTTCAGCTCAGCCGGCTCCTACCCACCCACAGGCGCAGGCACAGGCGCATGCGCACCATTCTAGGAGATGGGTGGGGCTGAACTTTTTTTAAAGGAGAAGCTCCCACCCCACATCTTGCTCTTCCCTAAGTCAAGAGTTTTCTAAGGTATTCTTGTTGGTTTGCCCCCTTGTTTGTAATTCTGGGATCGAACCCAGGACCTCTGTGTTGAGCTACATCCAGAGCCCTTTTTTTTATTTTCAGACCAGGTCTCAGGAGCTGGGCCTCAGGAGCTGGGCGTGGTGGCACACCCCTCTGATCCCAGCACTCGGGAGGCTGAGGCAGGAGGATCACTGTGAGTTTGAGGCCAGCCTGAGCTACATAGGAAGAGTGTCTCCAAAAAAACCAAACAGCCAGGCTGGGGATTTAGCTCAGTGGCATAAGTGCCTACCTGGCAAGTGCGCGAGGTCATGAGTTTGATCCCCAGCACCAAAAACAACAACAACAACAACAACAAAATAGTCGCCAAATTGCCCACGCTGGGTTTGAATTTCTAATCTTCCTGCCTCAGCCTCCCAGAACACTGTGATTCCAGGTGTGAACCACCATGCCTCTATTTGATTTCTGTTTGGTTTTCTGGCCCTGAACCACACACTGCATGCTGGGCGAGTGCTCTATGACACAGCCCACCCCTGCAAGGCTCAGATTAGGGACTCAGCACTTCAGGCGATGGTTCGGCTGCCAGAGACCTCGGGGCCCCTGCATACAGCTTCTTTAGAGCCTTGCCCCTCCCCCTTTCCCATTCTCCCCACTAAGTTTTTTTGTTTGTGTTTGTGTTTTTTTGAAACAGGGTCTCACTATGCAGTTCAGGCTGGCCTTGAACTCACTATGTAGCCTGGGCTGGCCTAGAACTCACAGCAACCCTGTTGCCTCAGCCTCCCCAGTGCAGGTTATTACAGGCGTGCACCACCACGCCCAACTCTCCACTTGTTTTGCAGCCCTGGGAAGGCAGAGCTGGTCCTGTGCTACTCCCTGTAGATCTCCAGACTTTAGCAGGGTGCACACGAACAGAGTGGACACTTCCATTGAACTGAGGGTTGTTTTGCTTTGTTTTATTTTGTTTTATTTTTCAGACAGGGTCTTCTTGCATACCCCAGGCTGGCCTCAAACTCGCTGTAATCATCCTGCCTCAGCCTCTGGTAAAGTAGAGCAATCAATGTCAGGTTACATGCAAAGGTGCACTCAACCCACCGCTCAGCACCACAAGGACCGCTTCCTAGAGACAGCAACACCGGGCACAGGGTCCCCAGGGCGGGGGTGGAAGGGAGAGGGAGACTCAGTTCCTGACACTGCCAGAGAAGACAGAGCTGAGCCTCCACCAAAAGGCTGGGTCCCAGCACAACAACACATGGCATCTTTAAAATAAGCCACTTCAATACTTACTCAGTATGGAATTCTGGGTTTTGAAGATAGTCCTTCTTAGTCCCAGCCTCATGGTCCCGCCAAGATCGCCAGGGTTGTGTTCTGGCATATCGATCACCTTAGGAAGGAAAACAGTCCAGGTTTACCATCTTGTAAACAAGAGAACTGCCCACATTTCAAGCTTTGCTTTTATTATTGCTGTTGTTGTTACTGGGTCTCACTATGTAGCATAGCCTGGCCTCAAACTCAGTGATCCTCCTGCCTCAGCCTACCAACTGCTGGGATGACAGGTGTGGGGCTCGCGCTTTTGCTAAGATGGTGGAAGAGCTCGGCTGCGTTAGCGAGCTGCACAGCCTTCGCCAGCCTCGCCTTCTCTTCCCTACACTGAGTGCCTCGAGACTTGTACACGGCACTTCCTAAAAGCTTCTAAGAAAATGTCCCATCTTATCAGCTGGGCATTTAGAGCCTCTGGACCCTGTGTCTCTGGCCAATCGCAGGAGTGGCTGAGGGGAGGCCGACTGGGCTCCCTGGGTCACAGGTGCAGTGGCGGTGTGACATCTGTCCCGTTCACCGCTGGTTGGGGCTGGATTATTGCTGCAGGGAAGTGACAAAGGGCCCTGGCTGTCCAGCCTTCTGTACACATCCTAAGTGACAGAAGAGAGGACCATGACGGCAGGGTCCTGTGCAGCCAGAGCCCCAACTGCAGGGAAGTTCAGGTTCCGACACCCTGGAGCGGCGAGGCCTTGTGGTTTTGTTTGTTTGTTTTGAGACAGGGTCTCCGAGTGTAATTCAGGGCTGGTCTTGAACTCACTATGCAGCCTAGGCTGGCCTTAACCTCCTGTCAATCCTCCTGCCTCAACCTCCTAAATGCTGGGATTACAAGTGCACACCACCACGCCCAGCTCCCATAGTATTGTTTTTTTCTTATTACTCCATGTTTGCAGTAAACCATGAATGCATTCATCATGGGGAGTTGGTCCATGTACACAACACATCTTCATTCTTTTCACATCCCCCCTTCTTCTCTCCCCCCCCATACAATGGAATACTACTCTGCAATAAAGAAAGGTAAACTTCAGTCATTTGCAGGAAAATGGATGCACCTTGAGACCATAATGTTAAGTGAAGTAAATCAGAAGCACAACCTTAGAGATCACATGGTTTCTCTTGTAGAAGAAAACCAAATTATAAATAAAGAGCAAAGTAAAAGCTAGGTAATAGAGAGTAGGGAGATAGACCATTCTCATAAGGAAAGGGACCATAGCATTAGCTTTAATGAAAATACAAGCTGAAGATCATAATGGAGGGAGTTTGTTCACACTTTAGTGAGTCCAAGGCCAGCCTGAACTACATAGTGAGACCCTGTCCCAAAACACCAAAAATACAGAAACGAAATCAAGATGACAGCTTTTGGTCTCTGAGGTAATAAGCAAATTGACTTAGCAACAAAAAACCAGAACAGCTGTGTTCCTCGAATCCCTGCCACACAGAGCCTGAGAGACGGGCATGCGGCAGTGCCCAGAGGCCCCCCCTGCAGCATCACTGGGCAGGCACAGGACAACCTCAGCACACAGCACACCTAGACTTGACACTGAAAAGGGAAACACTTATCCTACCACAAAAGGACTGCTTTGGCCGCTCATATATCCAAAATCCTGGCTGTCAACTGATTGCTATACCTGTCCTTTCTTTTTTTTTTTCTTTTTTTTTTTTTTTTCTTTTTTAGTGTTTTGAGTCAGGATATGTAACCCAGGCTGCCCTTGAACTCCCAGTAATCTTCCTGCCTCAGCCTCCTGAGTGCTGGGATCACAAGTATGCACCACCACACCTGGCTCTGTTTTGGAACTCAGCCATGTAAAATAAGAAGACAAAAAAGGATCAATAAGTAATAAAGCATTAGGAGATGTAAAGGCACACGCGAAGGGTAGGTGTGGCATTCATTAACCTCGATGCTCTCTGTAGCCCACTGAACAGTGCAAAACGGGTCCGAGACGTTGCCAGACCCAAGCCTGTCCTGGGTGGCACTCAGGTATCACCCATCATGGCCCAGGTACCTGTGCTTTCCTCGTGGATTCCAGCCAGGACTTCCTCCCTTGGCCACGTGGGGCCTAGGCAGGCTGCTACCTCCCTTCTCACCATGCCACACGGCTGCTGTCACCATCACTACTACTCTCATCACACTGTTCCGGTCCACAGGCGGCGGAGGGAGGCGGCATGGCACCCTCCAGGTCTCCTTATGACCCTGTAGTTAGCGCTATTGCAACCTAGGCTCTGTCCCTTCACATTCACCAAGTCCTCAGGAGGCCTCCCCAAGGATGTCCACATCCTAGTCCCTGGAACCAAAGAACCCGGGACCTTAAGTGACACACAACTCCACAGATGTGATTAAGGCTGTTTTTGTGTGTGTGTGTGTGTGTGTGTGTGTGTGTGTGTGTTATGGGAATTTAAATCAGTGCCTTCCCACTGAGCTACACTCCCAGTCCATTTGTTTGTTTGTTTGTTTTTATTTTTTTGAAACAGAATCTCACTAAGTTGCCCAGGCTGAGCTTGAACTTGGATCCTTCTGCCTCAGCCTCCCAGAGCACTGGGTTACAGGCACGCACCACCTTAGAGGTCTTACTGTATCATAATACAGCAGAGGTCTCACATGGGCAAAGGACAACAAGCAGCCACACTCACTCTTTATGGGGAGCTCACCCCATACCAGAAGAGCACCCTGGGTCCCGAGGGTGAGCACCATAACCTCTTGGGCCACAGTGAGGGCAGCACTGGGGTCAGAACCAGAGAAGGAGACCAAATGGTGAGGTCACAGGAGAAGGGGGGTGCCTAGGGCGATACTACACCCAAATAAACACTCAATGAACAGGGCCTGAAAACCCCTGGGAACCCAGCTACCAAGACAGAGCCCAGAGAGGCCCAGAGGCCACAAGACAGCACAGGCCAAGGCTAGAAAGAAAGTGAACTATCCATGGCTCCAGGGAGCCAGGCATCAGTATAGGGGGCAGGTGAGCTGTCCCTTTACGGGATGGCTGCAATTCGGCCTGGAGGGTCTTTTTGAAATTTCCACACCTGTAATCCCAGCACTCAGAAGGCTGAGGCAAGAGGATCGTTGTGACTTTGAGGCCAGCCTGGGCTACATACTGAGTTCAAGGCCAGCCTAGACTATATAGCAAGACCCTATCTCAGGAACAACACCCCTCCCCCCCAAAAAAAGCCAGCGATGCCCAGAGCTTTGAAAATAACTTACTCTCAGCCGGGCGTGGTGGCGCACGCCTTTAATCCCAGCACTCAGGAGGCTGAGGTAGGAGGAGCGTTGTGGGTTCGAGGCCGGCCTGGGCTACAACGCGAGCACAAGGCCGGCCTGAGCTACACAGTGGGACCCTGCCTCAAAAAAAAAAAAAAAAAAAAAAAACCAGGGCTGGGAGTTTGGCTCAGTGGCTTAAGCGCCTGCCCTGGCAGGCGCGAGGTTGTGAGTTCAATCCCCAGTACCGCAAAAAAAATAAAAATAAAAATAAAAAAATAACTTACTCTCGGTTTTCCTAGGAAAAAAAAAAGTCAAGTTCGTCCAAAGATCAGGCAATTGAACCGCAAGGTGGTAAGTAACCTTTGCCTCTCCATTTTTCCATGAGCAACCGGTGCCTGCCATGCGGCGCCTCTCTCGTTTCACAATGCAGTCTGGGAACACGCCCTGCACTTATCACAGGCCTCCATACAGTTTTAGTTAATGTTTCATGACAGTATCTATGGATTCTGTGTTTCCAACTGCAACTTTACCCTCACGCTTTGCAGTCTGGGGGAAAGGAGAAAAGCCTTGAGAGATGTGGCTGGGGAGATGAGCAAGCTCTTTGTCAAGTTCCAGCAGCACTGGCTATGGGTACAAGTTCTGCTGTGTAGCCAGACCCGTCTCACCCAGGGGCTTCCCTTGAAATGAGCCTGGGAACCTGAAAGGCTCTTCTGTTTTGTTTCTTTTTTTGCTTTGTTTTGTTTTTTTCTTTTTGAGACAGGGTCTCTGTATGCAATTCAGATTGGCCTTGAGCTCACTTTGTAGCCCAGGATGGTCTCGAACTTACAACAATCCTCCTGCCTCAGCCTCCCAAATGCTGGGATTACAGGTGTGCGCCACCACGTCCAGCTTTGTTTTGGCTTTTTGAGACAGGGTCTCGCTATAATAGCCCATGCTGGTTTAGAACTCCCAACTGGCATGCGCCACAGCACCCTGACTGTAGGTTAAAAAGCTCTTAACCAATAGTGCACCAAAAATGCTTCTTAGAAAGTATATATGTTGCTGGGGATTTAGTTCAGCAGCATACGCGCCTGCCTGGCAAACGCAAAGTCGTGAGTTCAATCCCTGGTACCAAAAAAAGAAAGAAGTATATATATTATATGCACCACATGTCTTATGCAAGATAGGTATGTTTATATAGGACATATTAGCTATCATATGATCTATGGATATTAAAACCATCCCTTTGATACAGACATAAGAACTATAATAACCTACCCACCAATTTTAGCTCACATGTGATAATTCAAGAGAACAGATAATTTAAAATGCTATTTCAGCCAGACATAGTGGCACACACTTATCATTCCTATGCTAAGGAGGCTGAGGCAGGAGCACTGCCACAAGTTCAAGGCCAGCTTTGCCTACACAGTGAGTTCAAGGCCAGCCAGAACTACATAGTGAGACCCTGCCTCAAAAAAAGAAATAAATAATAATAATGTCACTGAAGCGACGGGGGGAGATAGGAATTGGGCTGTGATGAAGGCGTCATGATTATGCAGGAGAATGACCTTTCCACAGGAGACACACGCACTTAGGAGCTGGGGGCAGTGCCCAGGTGCCTACCACTGATTTTCATGTGCTCCGGAGTCAGGAAATGAAGACAGAAACGTTAGCCATCAGTGAAAGTGGTCAAGCAGTGGATGGATGTTCTCGGTACTATTCTTGCCACTTTTCTGTAGACTTGAAATATTTTGTAAAGAGACAAAAAAGATAGTTCTCACTATAATTAGTCACAAAAGCCCACTTCCTCCCAAGAGAACAGAGCCTACATAAAAGCACCGGAAATTCTCTACAAGTTTGATTAAAAAGCACTGCCAGAATCAGAATATATTTGGGTAAAATCTCACAGTTAAAACCAAAAGGGCTATCTTGGCTCCAGCCAGAACGTTGCTGTATCCTCTACACTGGTCACACCACCGCCATTTAATCTAACAACCCGTACAAGACTGCACAGCACTGGCAGGAAGCTCTCGAGTAGCTCCGTAGCAGGTCCTGTTTGCCCTGCAGTGTAAATAAGTCCTTAGAAATACCAAGCTGCAAAGCCACAGAGAGAAAGATAGCCTGATCGTGCAAGCTTTGGCTCATAGATGAGCTAAGTGTGGAAGTGGAAAAGTGTTTCAAAGCTATTCAGAGCTGTTGAAATCGATGTAGAACTCCTTCCTATAAGTTACAATCAGCACTAGATCCATGTTTCCTGGAAAAGTCTGAGTTATTTTTGGAGCTGTTTTGTTTTTTGAGACAGGATCTTGAACTCACTCTGTAGCTCAGGCTGGTCTGGAAATCACATGGATCCTCCTGCCTCAGCCTCCCAAGTGCTGGGATTACAGGTGTGCACCACCATACTCAGCTGTCCTAGTTATTTCACGAAACTCTTGCCAATAAACATCGATTTTCTCCCCAAGTTTAAATCCTGACAATTCCAAATTGGAAGTATTTGCAATTATATAAGCATAAACCAAGTGTTTCCACAGTTTTTTAGAATGATACACGAAATATATTGGGATAACGTAAGCCGGGCATGGTGGTGCACACCTGTAATCCCAGCCCACGGGGAGCTGAGGCAGGAGGGTCCCTGGGAATTTGAGGCCAGCCCAGGATACATAGTGCATTCAAGGCCAGCCCAAACTGCATAGCAAAGCCCTGTGTCAAAAACAAAACAAAATAACAAAAAAGGATAATGAGAAAAACCAGACACGGAACAAATAACAAAAATGCTGAAAAATGATCAATCTTGCTTCGCCAAATAAAACCTCCAGTGATTATCTCTCCCCTTTGCAAGTCTTAAGCCTCTGTCAGAAGAAATCTTCCCATTTACTCATCTGTGTTCAAACCCTTACACAGCAGGACTTGAAAGGCCAGACTATCAAAAGCTATGTGACAGTATTTTTTTTTTCTGGATATGAAGAATGCCCATTTTTCCACCCTAAATATGCAACTGAGTGGAAAGCAATCCTGCACACATAGCTAAGTCCAAAATGTGAGCTGCAAGCAGATATCCTGGCTCTGTATGGGAGGGCCAGTACGGTCTGGGTCAGACACCTCAAGACTCGCTCCTGGGACTCTGGACCATGGAACACCCATGAGTGGCCCCTTGTTGGATCTTGCCCTTAATTAAGAGGTTCAAGCAGACTTAAGCCTAGGTTTCAGAAACCATTAATAATTACCCTTAAATGGCAAACAAAAGGGAAATCTCATAATCAGGGTGGTGTGTCTGTGGGACTATAAAAGCACTGGGCCCTTGTTGCGGCTCACACGTCTGCTGACTCCCAGTGACGTGCTGTCGCCTGTCACCAAGCAGGTCAGTGCAGTCTGAGCGGTGGCGAGAGCTCCTGCTCACAGCGCCCTCCACTTCTCAGAATGGCAGGAACGAGCCAAGGCTGGGAAGAACAGGACTGTGCCCTTTGGGTATCACCTGTGGATAGGTTTTCTCCAAGACTGTAGCTACCAGGGGGATGTGGTTATCAATGGTGGGGCTTCTCTTCAGGGATTGTCTGCCGCCAGGTGTGCACCCAGGATAGACACTGAACGTACTATCTAAGCAGGTTTTTTCCAGTGTGGAGTGGGAACCCAGGGCGTGAGCTTGCTACGCCAGCGCCCCACTACTGAGCCTCACTCCCGTCCCTGAAGGATTCTCTTTAAAACACTTTGGAAGAGCCAATACCCTCTCAGCCCAGCGCTTTCTCTTCTTCCTGTCTCTTTCCTTTCTTCTGCGTCTTTGCCAGGGAAGAGGCCCACAGGTCCACAGGCAGGGCACAGGGCGCAGGGCGCGGGAGCCTTCAGGAAAGCTCATGTCGCTCTCAGTTTGCAGGACGCTGCCATGGCTGCCAAAAAGTCTCCCGAGGAACTCAAGAGCATTTTCAAAAAATACGCAGCCAAAGAAGGTGACCCGGACCAGCTGTCCAAGGAGGAGCTGAAATTGCTGGTCCAGGCCGAGTTCCCCAGTCTGCTCAAGGTGAGCACAGCTGCCAGCGGGAGGGCGGGGGACAGCAGGGCTTGCGAGCCTCCGTGACATGCTCAGCGCTGAGGGGCACTGGGACCCAGCCTTGTGGCTGCCTTGGGCTTGCTCACACTTCTCCAGGCCAAGCTGCAGCAAGCAGAAGCAGTGGACGGTCCTGCACACCCCAAACACTGTGATCCCAGCACTTGAGAGACTGAGGCAAGAGGATCACTGCAATGTCGAGGTCAGCCTGGGCTACATAGTGAGTTCAAGGCCAGCCTGGACTACACAGCAAGACTCTGTCTCAGAAACAAACAAACAAACAAACAAAAAAAAACAGAAAAGGAAAGAAAACAGGTAGCGATATCTTGATTTTGTTTACTCTCCCTTCCTTTGTTCTATGCTTTCTCTCTGAAACCAGGGCTCAAGCAGCTTAGATGACCTCTTCAAAGAACTAGACAAGGATGGTGATGGAGAAGTCAGTTTTGAAGAATTCCAAGTGTTTGTGAAAAAGCTATCCCACTAAAGAAGAGTCCTGAAAGCAGACGGCCAGGGCTGCAGCCTGCGTAGAAGCCAACTGCCTCGGGCTGAGTTCTTTACAACTGCATGACCCAGCCCAATTATTGCCAATAAAGAACTTTTCAGACCACTGCCTTTGTTGAGTACTGTCAGAATTCAGTAGATTCCAGGGGAGGGAAAGGGGATGAGAAAAGAATATAAATGTGTTGCCAGGTGAGGTGGCACAGGCTTATAACCCCAGCACTCAGGAGGCTGAGGCAGGAGGATCACCATGAATTTGTGGCCAGCCTGGGCCACATAAGTGAGTTCAAGGCCAACCTGCTCTACCATAGCGAGACACTATCTCAAAAAACAAAAAAGATGTATAGATAGATATATGGATGTATTATGTACATGGGACAAACACTCTGCAGTGAACATATCTGGATTATTTGTTTGCTTTGATTTTTTTGGGTTTCTTGAGACAGGATCTCACTACGTAGTTCAGGCTAGCTTTGAACTCACTATGCAGTCTGGGCTGGCCGTGAATTCCTAGTGATCCTCCTGCCTCAGTCTCCTCAGTGCCAGGATTAAGAGGTATGCAACTACGCCCAGCTCCTCATGATGAATACCTCATTATGCACTATAAACATGTACTCATAAAATTAAAAATTGAAAAACATAAGTTAGTAGATTTTAAAATAACATTAGTCTAAGTCATCTAATTTTAACATTTAAAAAATGGGGTTGGGGTGTAGCTCAATGGTAGGGCACTTCGATCACATGCATAAATGTATGAGGCTCTGGGTTCCATCTATCCCCAGCACTGCAAAAAACAAAAAAGAAAAGAAAAAAAAAGGAAGAAAAAGAAGAAAAAGCTCGGTGTGATGCCATACACCTGTAATGCCAGAACTCCAGGAAGCTGAGGCAGGAGGATCATAAATTGCAGCCCATAATGGGCAAGTTAGGCTATCATGGCTTTCCTCCTCCTCGTCTTGGCCCAAGCTCACTCTGCAGAGCCAGTTTCTCCCTCACTCTTCACTTTTATTTTTTCAAATAAACTTTCCTACCATAGAAAAAAAAATGGGCAAGTTAGCAATTTAGCAAGACCTTGTCTCAAAAAATTTTTTTTTGTTTTTTGAGACAGGGTCTCACTACGTAGTTCAGGCTGGCCTTGACCTAACTAGCCCAGGCAGGTCTTGAACTTGCAGAAATCCTCCTGCCTCAGCCTTCCAAGTGCCGGGATTACAGATATGTGCCACCTTTCCCAGCTTCCTACCCTCCCTATCCGTACATGCCAGGTCAGTGCATCAAGCTGGTGTCATCATTTCCCAGGAGCCTGAGGTGGCCAGCAGCGTACATGCTCACACTGGTGCCCAGACAGGGAAGGTGGCTTTCCAGCAGGAAATGGACCTGTCCCCAGACTGGACAGGGCCACAGTCACCTCTGAGGAGCTCAATCTCACAGATATGGAAGTTCGGCTTGCTGTAAGGATCCAGGGAAGTCGGACTGGGCCAGGCACAAGATGAGTAGGTGACAGGGACTTGGAGGCAGAGGGAAGACATATATTTCAATTTGCTGAAATATGTAGGGACAAGAAATCTGTCAGTTCACACCAGAAGCTAATAATAATGGTGTCAGGATACAGCTGGGCAGCTGGAGGCAGTGAAGGAAGAGACACTTCTCACTTGATAGCTCAGTGTACTTTTGGACTTTTCAGCTATATCCTACCACAGAGAACAAATGATCAGCCAGGCATGGTAATGCCAGTACTTGGGAGGCTGAAGCAGGAGGACTGCTGTGAGTTGGAGGCCAGGCTGGGCTACATAGTAAGTTCAGGGTCAGTCTGAACTGCATAGCAAGACCCTGTCTCAAAAAACAAGTCTCTGGATGGGGGATTTAGCTCAGTGGTTTAAGCACTTGCTTGGTAAGCGCAAGGTCATGAGTTCGATCCCCAGTACCAAAGTCTCTTTCTAGTTTATCATGAGACTGTGAGCACCAGGCTGTGGATATTGTAGGCTGTCTATTGAGTTGACAGTGATATGGGGTTTCTTTTGTTCAATCAATGTGATGTGTTAATTGGCTTAATTCCCAGGATAACACTATCCAGCCATGATCAATTATCCTTTAATGCTGTTAAATGGGACATTCTAATGCTTTAAGATGTGCGCAACTTCCTTCTAAACGCCATTAGTCTACAGTTGGAGTCACGTGTGCTGCTAAGTTTCGTATGCAGCTCATGCTAGCATCCCATTTCAGCCCACCCCAGGTATTAATCAGCCCCTCCCCAAGTGAACATGCACTATTTCAGCTCCAACACACACAAGGCACCTTCTGTGGGCCAGACATCAGGGAATAGCACAGAGTACCAACTTCCACATCTCTGACATCACAAGCCAGCAAGTCTGCGATCAGACCTAGGAAAGAGTTAATGGGAAAAGGAGCATTTCTGCCTGGAAGCACCTTGAGGGAATATACAGGACAGTGCCTGCCATGGCATTCAAAATAACAGAAGACACCAGGTGTGGTGCTGCATGCCTGTAATCCCAGCACTCAGGAGGCTGAGCCAGAAGGACCACTACAAGTTTGAGGCCAGCCTGGGCTACACAGTGAGTTCAAGGCCAGCCTGAACTACAAAGCAAGACCTTGTCTCAAAAAATCAAAACAAAAGAGAAGAGCTGGGTGTGGTGGTGCAGGAGTGTGATCTCAGCACTTGGAGGCTGAAGCAGGAGGATTGCTGCAAGTTCGAGGGTAGCCTGCGCTACTCAGCAAGACCCTGTCTCAAAAACGAAAACTGCACCAACTTTTGATTGTTTATTTGCTTCTCAATTTTTGTTTTTTTCTCTTTAAAATTAAAAAAAATTAAAACAAAATAAAAAAAAAAACTGGTACCAGCATTTTATCATTTAAAAAAAAATATGCTGGCAAAGATGAGGTGAAAAAGGAACCATTACACACTTTTGGAGGGAATGTAAAATAGAGCAGCTACTAGGGAAACCGCTGTGGAAAACAGTACTACAGTTCCTTGAAAAACGACCAGAACGTCCACATAACCCAGCTCCGGCCCTGCTAGGCACACAGCCGTAGGAAGTGGAGGGCGCATCTGGGCGGCCAGGGCTGAGAAGCAGTTCGGCAGTGGGTGGGTAGAACCCAGGTAATGAACATGATGGCGTGGCACTCAGCCAGAGGCGGCAGGGGTCGGGCATGTGCGGAACTGAAGGCCATCAGGTTAAGCACGAGAAGCCAGGCACAGAGGGACAGGTACACGTGTGTCATGGGTTCTATCTAGATGTCCCCAAAGCCTCCTGCGCTCACGGGAGGTGACTAGACCTGGACTCTGGATGAGCCACAGCTAACGGTGAGTTGGGGTGGAGCCTGTTGGAGGAGGGGTCTCTGGGGGCGTGGCCTGGAAGCGACCTCCTCCTTGGACCTGTTCCTGCTTCCGACCACCAACCACCGGCCTGGAGCTCCTTCTCCTCTGCTGGGGCCGCCCTGCCTCGGAGCCAGCATGCTCTGCACTGGAACCACTACAAACCGTGAGTCAAATAAACCTCTCCTCCCTGGAGTTGTGGGTTTCGGAGTTTGTGTCTCAGCGATGAGAAAGTGCCTCAGACAACATGTTTTCTCTCATGTGTGGAAATTTTAAAAAATGAAAAGTAGCCAAGCTGACTTGAAAACACAAGAGGGACAGTTAAGGGAGGGCGGGAGAGGTGACAGTGACGACAGTGTGACACTTGCATGCATGGGAACATCACACAGAAGCCCATTTGTGTGCACCACTAATATGCACTCGGAATTATCATTAAAACTAGTGCTCGCATTTGTCAGCCACAAAGCTATACTCCGCCAGTCTGCGAGGCTTGGAGTCCCAAATCTAGACAAAGTCCCAGCACATAGAAGGGCCTTACTGTGCCTGTACTGGGTGGTTCTGGACTATCTAGTCACTAATTCTTTTTTTTTCTGTTCTTTTGTTTTTGAGACAGGATCCTGTTATGTAGTGCAGGCTGTCCTTGAACTCACTATTTGGTCCAGGCTGGTCTCAAACTTGAGGTGATCCTCCTGCCTCAGCCTTTTGAGTGCTGAGATCACAGGCGTGCACCACCACACCCGGCTCAAACTATCACCACTGCAAGGGCTCTGTGGCCTTGCGTGGCTGGCCACTACCATACTGGCTAGCACAGGTGACTGCCCATCTACTGTACTTGGCCACATCTCTCATCAGTCCATAGCCAGCAAACAGTCATATGCACCGGTCAGGACTCTGATTGGGACAGGCTCTGAACACAGTGACTCAAAATAATCTCTCCTCACTAACATTTAATCATTTTTCCTGCAGAAAATCTTTCAAGTGGTTGAAACACCTATTTCTGAGGCATTTCTCATTGAGCTCAAGGTACAAAAGCTTTTAAATACATCAGTTTTGAAGAAAGCATTTAACAACTTGCTTACTATTAATGTTCTGATTCTCCTCTTGATTCAGGATTCCTAATGGACCCAGGCCAAGCTGTGTGGTCTCCTTTCAAAGGGCAGAACTGGTTAAAGGGATGAGGGTGGGGGGCAGGCTGAGATGCCCTGAGCCATCAGGCAGCAAGGAGAATGTCTGTGGGTATTTTAAAGCTCCTATTACTAGACAGGCAGTGGTGGTGCACACCTGGAATCCCAGCACTCAGAGGCTGAGACAGGAGGATCGCTGTGCATTCCAGAGCCAACTTGGGCTACACAATGAGTTCAAGGACAACCTGAACTACATAGTGAGAACCTGTCTCAAACAAACAAACCAATAAACAAACAAACTTCATTAAGGTATAACTGGCAAATATTGTATCTATTCAAGATGTACAAAATGAATTTTGATATATATATACACTGTGAAATGATTACTAAAATCAAGCAGACTATATCCATTATCTCACATGGTTACCTGGTGTGTGTGTGTAACACTTGAGATCTACTGTCTTCAGCAAATTTCAAATACTTGATACGGTATTTTTCTGTTTTTCTGAATATTTTAGACAGGGTCTCACTATGTAGTTTAAGATGGCCTTAAATTCATGGTGATCCTCTTGCCTCAGCCTCCCGAATGCTGGGATTATAGGCGTGTATCACCACACCTGGCCAACACAGTATTATTAAGTAAAGTTACCACACTGTACATTAGATCTCCAGAAGTATTTTTCTTGTTTGTTCCTTTGTTTGTTTGAGACAGGGTCTCATTATGTAGCCCAGGCTGGCCTCCAACTCCAGTGATCCTCCTGCCTCAGCCTTGATGGCAGGGGGTGGTGGGTGTGTACTAACTTCCAAATGACCCCTAGCAGATCTTTGTGTCAGTGGGAATACTCCTTTCAGTGTTCTAAAGGTTCTCAGTCCTGCACGTAATAAAAGTTGTTTTTCAGTTACACTAAGTGAGCTGTTTGTTTCAAACATCTCTTCATTTACATGCCATATGAAGTTGTTGAAAAATAAGGAAGAGGAAGTATTTCAAACAGGATTGCAACTAAAGGCAGGAAAATGTAATGCGTTCATTATGCTTAATGGAGAAAGTAAATTGCCTTTCACTTGAATCAGCTTTGAATTGTAAGGGACTATTTCACAGATCTCTACAAAATGTAAAATTAATTCTAATTTTGCAAATTCCTGGATCAGAAAGGAATAAATGAAGTCATGCTTTTGATGAATAATGAAAATTGAAGTCAGTCAGGCCTGTAGGGTTCCCAGCACCCTGGAAGCTGAGGCAGGAGGATCACCACAAGTTCAAGGCCAGCCAGACTACATAGTGAGTTCAAGACCAGCCTGGACTACACAGTGAGACCCTGTCTCAAAAGACTAAAGCCAGATGTGGTTGTGCATGACTGTAATCCCGGCATTCAGGAGGCTGAGGCAGGAGGATCACCAAGAGATCAAGGCCAGCCTGAACTACACAGCAAGACCCTGTCTCAAAATTTAAAAAAGAGGCTAGAAATGTAGTATATAGTGTGAATGCCCTGGGTTCAATCCCCAGTACTGCAAAAAAAAAAAAAAATTAAATTAAATTGAAATATTATCAAATATCACAATTTTAAATATCCATCTGCATCTTGTTAAAATGCTTTAATTTCTTGTTTTTCCTCACCCATACAACCATCCAAGAGTACATGTGTTGCTATATTTTGAAAATGGAACATGGATTCCATTTTCTGAGAGGGATAACTTATGTAAATGCACATTTTCTAGAGTTACCCTTTGCAACAAACAAAAGAAATGCTTAGCTGTAGGCAGGCCCACATGTGTTAATACAAGACTGAGATCATTCTTCCTATGTGGACCTCAAAGGCCAGAACTATTCTAGTTAGAACATCCACAGTGGCACCAGCTACTCTTCAGATCAGCCGCAAAGACCCAAAGGCAAAGTCAAGCTCAAGGGCATCTGCAAGCCCAGCCTGCTGGTGCACACCTGGAATCCCAACACTCAGAAGGCTGAGGCAGGAGGAAGCCTCGAGTTTGAGGTCAGCCTGAGTTACACAGCAAGACCCTCGCAACAAAACAAAAAAATTGCTATCAGCAGCCTTGGTAGACTGTTGCAGAGTTAGAATAAAAGTCTGCTAGATGCCCGATAAGCATCATCTCAGAAGACTTTGAGGCAGGACAGAAAACCAAAGCCACTGTCAAACCAACCCAGAATATCCTGCAACATCCCAGACCTTATATTATACCTTAGGGGCCAAGCAAAGAAAAAACATGGCAAAATCAGTTTCACTCACTCTCTTGGGCACTCTTAGACTTAGTATACACCTTAACCTACAAAGAAAAATCTATTTCTCCTTTTATTGTTTTAATTAACTAATTTTTTGTTTGAGACAGGGTCTACCTATATAACCCAGGCTGACCTTGAACTCATGGAGAGCTTCTGCCTCAACCTCCTGAGCACTGGGATGACAGGCAAGTGCTGGGGTGACAGGTGTGTGCCACCACACCCAGTAATTTTGCCTTTATTGTGCCTAAAAGCCATTTCCTTTTAGATCTCTCCTGGATGCCAGTGTCACCATGGAGCTCATAAGCATCACATTCAAGGGGCGTCCCAAGAGAGTGTCACGACGGCCCATGAAACAGATCCAAGCCGCAAATGCACCATACAAGGCTGTCCCGCTCTCTGGATTGTTCACACCAAGTACCGACTCGCTCCGGTACCTTGCTGTCTTCTAGCAGGACTCTACCATCAGCACAGCACTGGTACTGCTGCTGGCACTCTTGGGAGCTGCAGGGGTTGACTGTCCTCGCCTAGCTTGCTTGTGTGCACGGGCGCCTTGGGGACACAGAATGTGCACGTCCCCCGGCTAAGCGACTCCCTCTAGGACCTCCTGCAAATGTGTTTGCAGGGGGGCGCGGGACACAGGCATGTGCAGGAGGAGACACATTTGCAGGATTTATAGTGAACAAAATAAGAGGCACAAACTAAGTATGAGACTGCACTGCTGCATCCACAGAGCACACAGCAGGGCAAGCAGCAAAGGTCCCTGGGAGCCGCTGCGGGGTGCCAGGTCCAAAAGCAAGGTGGGGCTAGGCCTCAAGCACCACGTATATTCATTTAAAGGGAAGCTGGACATGGTGGCACATGCCTGGAATCCCAGCACTTAGGAGGCTGAGGCAGGAGGATAGCTGTGAATTCAAGGCCAGCCTGAACTATACATCAAGACCCTGTCTCAAAAAATAAAATAAAGCGAGAATACAGGAGCTTGAGGTATAGCTCGACAGTGTAGCACTTGCCTACCACGCATTAGACCCTGGTTTGATCCCTAGCACCAAAAAGGGGGAGTGTGCATGTGTGTGTGCGCACACATGTGTGCTATCTCTGGACTAGTAACAGAAGAACAAGATGATAGTAGTTGCCCTAGGGAAAGGAACTAGGCAAAGGTGGACGAGTGACAGGTAGTTTTACACCTCTTCTACACGGCTGAACTTTTATCTGTGTCTTAAATTTTTCCTCCATGCACACACACACCGAGTAAAAAACAGTGTGAAAGAATTCACCTCACCAAAGCTATCAGACAGTGGCACCTACTGGCAAAGTCGCTTCCCACCTCATAGCACATTTACGAGAAGAAATCCATGGTTTTCCTGGAGCTGCTCTTTCAGCTGTTACTCAGAAAATCCATTTCTATTAAAGCCAGATAAAGAAACCTTTGCTGGTATCAGGCTTTTGGAGCCTAGGATTCAAAAGTACTGCGGGGTTGGGAAGCGATGGCTCGTTACAGTTTGAGCTGAATGCCATAAAAAGGCATGAAGAGTATTTCTGCATCCTTCCGCGGGGATCGCCAGCATGTAATGACAAGTGAAAAAGCACCACGCGCGCTACCCTTCATCCAGGAAGCGGGGGAGTTACAGAGAGATGAACGCGCCTACCTGTTTTTTTGTTTTGTTTTGTTTTCTTGGGTTTTTTGAGACAGGGTCTCGCTGTATAGTTCAGGCTGGTCTTGAATTCACTATATAGGCCAGGCTGGCCTCCAATTTGTGGCGATCCTCCTGCCTCAGCCTCCTGGGATTACAGGCATGAGCCACCACACCCAGCTTGAATATTTTAGGGGAAAATGAATTGGCTGAAGATGAGGACCAGCAGCAGAATGGTTGTCACTTTTGTTTTAGAAAGATAGATGGCCACCAATGTGGAAAATAGGCCGGGGAAGAGTCTGGAGACAGGACAGCTCATTTATTTATATTAGCTGTTATAAATTGTCGTCACAGCCAATTGACTCCTTTCCTAAACATTAAGCCTGAAAGCTGCGATAGAGAGAAATCAGTCCAGGATTGTGTCTCTCCCAGGCATAGACGATGAGACAGACCACTGAGAGCAAAGCAGTGTGATGTAAAAATAATAGATAATAATCAATTCATAGTGCATTTTAAACATTCTGGCACGGTAAGGAAAAATTAACAATCCCCCTTTATGCATTGAAGCAAGAGCCGGAAACCAAATGACAGTAACTAGACCGGAAAAATAAGCAGGTCACTTACCAAAGGGACAGGGGTACTAGGCTCAAACTCCGTGGAATTGGCATCTGGAGATTAAGAAGAGTTCACAAAGTTACAGGTACTGCCGAAAATACTGTAAGGGACAAAGTTCTGTAAGTGAATGGTCACCAGCCAGCCTTGGACTCACCTTTCATGTCCAGGCAGTTTCTTGCGAACTCAATCACAGCCAGCTGCATCCCAAGACAGACTCCTATTGTAAAGGGCACATATATCAACAAATGGACACGGGAATTTATTCACTTTTTAATATTTATTTATTCATTGTTTTTTTAGACAGGCTCTTGCTATGTAGCCCAGTCTGGTCTCGAACTCACTCACAGCGACCCTCTTGCCTCAGCCTCCTGAGTGCTGGGATAGCAGGCATGTACGACCACATTCAGCACACAAACCCTTCTACGTATAAGGTAAGCATTATTTTGGGAATGTTAACCACACCCAGATGGAAACCAAGTTGAGATAGAAAATGATGGTCCCAATGAGCTGACACCATGGTAGAAGCAAAACAAGTACCAAGGTGATGCGGCATTTTTGTAAAGGGATTCCCAGGGCTACATC